>JACVTC010000102.1:367500-502500 GCA_016946835.1 Neocallimastix lanati (nom. inval.) | reverse complement strand
TTAATGGTGTAATAATATAAAAATACTTAATTTTAAGGGGAAATTATTAGATTATAAATATATTTAAGAAATTATTTTAATAATATTTAAATTGAATTAAATAATTAATTTAATGCAAAGTTACTTTGTTCATGTAAAATTAAAGGTTAATTTAAAATAGAAATAAATAATAGTTTAATAATATCAAGCTAATATTATAAAATAGGATAATTTTACATATACATATTCACCAGTAAACCAATTTATTCATTATAGAATAACTAGGTTTAAGGGGGAATGTTAAAATATGTGAAATATATGAAAAATAAGTTTCATAGTATTGAAACTTATTGTAATATAAATAATGTATAAGCCATAATATATTAATAAAAATAAATTTAATTTAGAATAATTTAGTGCTAATAACTCTTTATAATAAAATATATTAATAAAATTGACATAATTATAAACCATAAATTCCTGACCCTTAACAATAATGATTCTAGATATTAAATAATATATATATATTCAAATTATTATGTATTAACTCCTTTAATATTAATCAAAAAGAACCTAATTAATAATTCAGAAAATATATTAAATTAATAAGCTGTTGATATTTTTGCATTATCTATAATACTTTTTTCTTTTTTTTTCTTCAAAATACAAATACCTTTTTTTAATATTATATATTTTATAGTAATAAGTCATAAATATATAAAAAAAACATTGGTTAAGTAATATAGTGCAAAAATAAAAAATGAATTAATGAATGAACATATATTTTAAACATATTTTTGTAGATTATTAAATATTATTATTATTATTTTTATTTTTATATGTATATGTAACAATATAAATATTTTTAGTTATCATATATTATCTCCATTAATATCTTTAAATATTTGTTAGTAAAATTTAGATATATTTAACATATTGAATATATATAGTAGTTATAGTTTATTTATATTATGTATAATGCTTTTATTAATATCTTTATTACTATAATACTATTAAATTTTTTCAAAAATATTAATAATATTTGATAATTATCATTATCATTAACTACTATCATTATTACTATAATTATTATTATTTTTATTACTATTACTACTACTGTTATCATTACCATTACCATTACTATTACTAATATTACTATTATTATTACCACAATTACTATTATTATAACTAATATTACTACTAATATTATTACTATGATTATTATTAGTATTACTGCTATTATTACTACTTTAATTATAAATACTATTTTTTACTATTATTAAATTTTAATAAATTTTAATATGTGTAATATACAGCATATCATAATTATTGGTATAAAAAAATTAAATATTTTAATAGGTTCTGGAAAAAGTATATATATATATATTTTCGAATTATCGAGAATTCCTTAAAAAACTTTAATTATATTAAATTACAAAATTAAATCCTATTCATCCAAATATAAATATTAATTATTAAAAAAAAAACAAAAAAAAAACAGTGAAATCTATTGATTAAAAAAGAAATTTAAATATTTAAAAATATTTTAATTAAAAAAAAAAAAATTAATTAAAAAAATAAAAAACAGTATATTCTAAAATTATAAAAAAAGTTTTACAATAAGACTATTTATTTATTTATTTATTTATTTATTATTATTATTATTATTATTATTATTATTATTATTATTATTTTTTTTTTTTTTTTTTTTTTTTTTTTTTTTTTTTTTTTTTTGAAATTAAAAATTTAAAAAAAACAATAATCTTAAAAAAGAAACGAAAAACTAAATTTAAATAATATATATATATATTGTTATAATTTTTTTTTTTTATATATTAATTTTTAAAAATTACTATTTTTTAATAGGAGTAAGGAGAATACTCATTGATAAAAAATAACCTTATATAAAATTTATAAAATTTACACTCATAAAAAAAAAGAAAGAAATAATAGACGTAATTGATAACATTTTTTGTCATGGTTAATAAAAGGAATTTTCAAATTGTTTTGGATTCTGAATCCTATGCTAAAGCTGAACATTGTGGTTATGATAAAGCAATACTTGAAGGGGAAAATATCAAAGGTAAAAATAAATATATTTTAAATTTAATATAATTATTTAATATTTTATTTCTTTTATTAAAAATGACTAGAAAATGGCTTGCAATTAAAAAATAAATTAGTAATAATTATTATATTTATAATAAATAATAATAATAATAATAATAATAATAATATGTAATTATTATATAATAGAATATTTATTTTGGTTAAAAATAACAATAATAACATTTAAAAATAGTTTGTGATAATTAAATGAAAAAATAAGTTAAAATTAAAAAAAAAAAAATAGGCTAAATTGGTAATTTTGTAATATAATATAAAGAATTAATAAATATGAATATATATATATGTATAATTTATTAAATATTAGGTTATATTAAGTTAGAATTAGCAAAGCCAGAAATGGTAAAATGTATTAGAATTCAATTAATAGGTTATATATCTAAAAGTAGTCGTATCAATTATCGTGATGTCTTAAAATATATAAATAATCCGGAGGATTCAGGTAGTGCTTTACAGAAAGCATTAAATCCAATGAAAATGCTTTCTCGTGATTCTCATGACTCCAGTTCGGGATCTTTAAATGATGATAATAATAATACCAGCTCTAAAATTGATAATATTACAATTTTAGTAGATTATGATATGGTTTTATGGGGGAAGTTTAAAACAAATGATGATTCATTACCATCAAACGACCGTTCTTCAAATAGAATTTCGTCATTATTATTTGGTAGTAAAAAAGGTAGTAAATCTTCAGAAGAAGAAAATTTTGAAAGTCGTAAAGATATAATTAATAATACATTTGTTTCTACTCGTCTCAATAATGAACCTTTAAAATTACCATTTTCATTTAAATTACGACATATATCAAATGATTCTTCTGTACATCTTCCAAGTTCATATAATAATGGAAAATTTCAAATAGAGTACTTTTTATATGCTACTATTCAAAGGTAATATATATATATTTATATTTATAATTAAATATTTATATATTTAATATTTTTATTTATTTATTTATTAATTGTTTATATACATATATTTAATGTCTATTTTTTTTTTTTTTATTATTTTATTTTTATTTATTTATTTATTAATTTATTTTTTTTTTATTAAATGTTTATATACATTTATTTAATGCTATTTTATTTTTTTTTATTATTATTATGTTATTTTTATTTTTTTCTTAAATATTATTATATATTATTTATTATATATGTATTTATAATTAATATTGCTATTTTTTTTTTTTTTAATTTTTAATTAATTTTTTATGTTATATATATATATATATTATTATTATTATTATTATTATTATTATTATTATTATTATTATTATTATTATTATTATTTAAAAAAAGACCATGGCATAATAAAAATTCTACTCGTTTTATGAAATTGAGAGTACTTCAGGATATTAGAGTTGATATACCAAAATATTCTATTTCTTTAGAAAAGAAGAAAGTTGAAAAATTAAAAATTATGAAATGTATTAGAAAAGGAATTATTGAAATGAACGCGAAAATACCTCAAAAAGCATATTGTCATCTTGAAAATATTCCTATTAAAATTAGTATTAATCATTTAGGTACGAAAAATGATATATTTGGTTTTGTTGTTGGATTATATGAAGAATGTTCATATAAAGAAAACAATACTAACAAATTTACTAGATATAGTTTTAAGTTACTATCAGAACGTTTTTACAAATGTCAAATTAAACCAGGTGATTCTAATAAAAATATTATTTTGAATTTCCCAATTATTGATGGTCATTGTTTAATTCAAAAGAAATCTGCTAAATCTAGTTCATATCTGTCAAGTATTTCTAGTGCAATATCTTTAAATTCATTAAATGGAGAAGATGTAAACATTGAAAAAGAATATTTAAAAAACAATAATGAAATTATTACAAAATATGTTGAATTAAACGAAGACAAAGATCAAGAAAAAGAAGAAAAAGAGGAGGAGGAAGAAGAAGTCGAAGAAGAAGAAGAAAAAGAAGAAGATACTACAAAAATTCCATTAATAAAGGCAAAGGTACCATTTATTTCAGCAACTATTAATGAATCGTCAAAATATCCAATTAAAGTTAAACATAAGTTAAGAATTGTTACCATTACTGATGAAAATGCAAATAAAATTATTCAAAAAATGTATGATGATGATGATGATAAAAGTAGTACTGATGAACTTTCTGATAATGAATCAACTAATAATGAATATGAAGAATTTATGGAAATGGATAATGAAATCAATATTTATATTACTCCACCATTATCACCAAATCTAGTTTTAAAAAATAAATTTCATAATAATGATAATCTTAATAATGATAAAAGTTTAAATGAATATTATATTAAAAATTATTTAGAAGATAATAATATGCAAAATTCTGAAAATCAGAAATATATAAACGAAAATAAGAAATATGGAATCATATTAGGTCATTTGGCTAATGGTAATATATCTATCCTTCCAAAATCTAAGAAAGTTTTAGATATTGAATTTGATATTATTATTGGCACAATAACAGGAAATACTAGAAAGTATGGCAAAGAATATAAATTAGATGAAGAAATCGAAGATCAATATTATAATGCAATTTTAAGAAATGATAATGTTAAAAATAAATTAAAATTAGCTAAAAAATTAAGTGGTTCTCAATCTAATAAGGATGCTCAGAAAAAGAAAGGTAAGAAATATATAATATATAATATATAATATATAATATATAATATATAATATATAATATATAATATATAATATATAATATATAATATATAATATATAATATATAATATATAATATATAATATATAATATATAATATATAAAGTATAATCATTTAAATTATATTTTATATAAAATTATAATAAACTATAATTTTTATTATTATTTTAATAATGTTTTATATTTATATATAATGTCAAAAATTATTATTATAAATAAATAAATAAATAAAATAAATAAATAAAAAAATAATAGAACCTGATATTACCATTTATGCACGATTTAAGACTAAATCTTCAAACAATTTATCAAATACTGATGCTTCCAATAATTCAAATAAGGAACCAAAATTAAATTCTAATTCATCACCATTGGAAGAAGAGGATAATCGTAATAAAGAAATAATATCGCCTCCGGGAATAGATTCTAATAATAGAAGGAGAAAGATTACTGTTTTACCGCAACGACCTTTAGCAATACCTCCAAGAACAAATTTTTCTTTGCCATCATCATCAGCACAACCCTCATTACGTCCACGTACAAGACCTAATTATTCTTTGCAATCATCATCAACGCCACCATCATTGTATTCAAGTCATAATCCGTCTTTGCCATCATCATCAACACCACCATCATTGTATTCAGGTCATAATCCATCTTTACCATCGTCATCAATACCATCATCATTATATCCAGAATATAATCCATCTATACCATCATCATCAACAGCACTATATCAAACTATTCAACCAGATTATCAGTACCAATATTTCCCAAATAGACCAATATATACTAATCCCCAAGAATTAATGCCTTCTGCACCTTCTTTAGAAGATATTGAAGATCCACCACCATATGATTATAATCCAAATATCTCTTCTTAATCGGTTTCACTATTAAAAAGGAGAGCTATCATAATTATTAAGAAACATTAAATACTAAAAATATAATGCAATAAATATTATAAAAATGGAACAAAGCAATAATAAATTAATTAAACAATAAAATCAATCGATAAGAAATATATATATATTAATATTATTATTTTTATGTATTTAAGAATAATATTATTATAAATGAATTTAAAGCAAAGAAAAACAAGCATACAAACAAACGAACAAAACAAAAAAAAAATAAAATAGAATAAAATAAAAATTAAAAAAATAAATAAATAAATAAATAAATAAATAAAATTAATAAAAAATTAAGACTAGATAGTTAATTAGAAGTTAAATATTATAAATATTTTATATATATTTTACAATATTAAAATTAAAAATAATCATAATTAATGATAAAATAGTAAAATAATATTATTAATATTTTATTATTATTATTTATATCAGACATATTTTAAATAATATGTCTGATATAAATATAATTATAAATATAAATATAAATATAAATATAAATATAAATATAAATATAAATATAAATATAAATATAAATATAAATATAAATATAAATATAAATATAAATATAAATATAAATATAAATATAAATTTTCAATATAAAATCATTTATAAATTATTTTATTGTAATAGGGAGGTTAGAATAATATATAATATATAAAACTTATAAAAAAAAAAAAAAAAAAAAAGAATATTTCAAATAAGTGTGAAACAATTAATTCTGTGTATCGAGTTTATGAAGTTATAATTGTCATAAAAACGAAAATTAAAATTAAATATAATATAAATGTTTTTTTTTTTTTTTTTTTTTTTTTCTTTTTATATTTTTGTTGATGATATTTCATATATAATTTTATATTATATATATAAATTTTAATTTTAATTTTAATTATAATTATAATTTTATTTATTTATTTATTTTATTTTTAGTTGTTTAGTATTAAGGTATTACTTTATTTAAAGCGAAAAAAAAAAAAAAAAAAAAAAAAAACTATACATATATATTTGTGTTCATTTTTTTTTTTTTTTTTTTAATTTTAATTGTACACTCTTTTAATTAATTATCATCATTAATATAATAATATTATGAATAAAAAAAACAAAACAAAACAAAAAAAAGTAATGAATAATAAAACTTTAATTATAATTTTATTTTTAAAGGATTTATAGATTTACATTTCCAATTATTTAATTTAACATTTTATTGACTTCGTTATTTATCCATTTTTTAATTTTGTTCATGTGAATTTTTTCTTCTTCAGTATTTTTATAGTTTAACCATTTTTTAAGAATGACACAATTTTCATTTGGTCCATATTCAAATATATAAAGAACTGTTGTTAATAACTTTAAAAGGTGGTCATCTGTAAATGTTAAATGTTCCAATACCGATAGACCATAAATTAATTGACTAGGGTCATTTGCAATAGCAACTAATACATTTTCCATAATAATTGGCATAGAATGATTCGAATTACGTATAAAATATTCTAAATATTCATAGTAATATTTTTTTTCATTTCCTTTCATCTATTGAATATGATTATACATATAATAAAATAATAAAAATATTAAAAAATAAAAATAAAAATTATATAATAATAATAATAATAATAATAATAATAATAAAATAAGAAAAAAAGTTAGTTATAACTTAATAATAATAATAATAATAATAATAATAATAATAATAATAATAATAATAATAATAATAATAATAATAATAATAATAATAATAATAACAGTAATAACAATTATATATTTATATATAATTTTTTTTTTTTTTTTTAATGTTAATACTATAATTTTAAAAAAGAAATTTCATCAATAAATTATTATTTTTAGTATAGATATATTACCAGATTAATAAATCCCATACAATAACAAAATCTCCAATCGTCGTCCACAGTAAAGCATGCTATTTTTTCTATTGAATTGAAATATGGTACTTGCCAATTAATATTAAAGGATATGATTTTATTTGGATCGGAATTTATAGGTATAATTTCTTGAAGTTCATTTAAGGGTATTCTTAAACTATTTTTAACAAATTCTTCACTTAAATTTGTGTAAACAGTTAAATTAGGTGCAAGTAAGAAAAGAGCTATAATTTTTTTTTAAGATATCAATATAATGAATTAAAGTTACATTATTTAATAATATTTTTTTTTTTTTTTTTTTTTTTTTTTTTTTTTTTTTTTTTTTTTTTTTAAATATACATATTATATTAAATAAAATATGATTTAATATCTCATTTACCTAACTTTAAATTATTATCATTTAATTTTGGTAATAATTCGATAATTTCATTTAGGGCTTCATTAACCATTTCTTGACAGAATACTATAGGGGAATATATCTCATCAAGATTAACGTCTTCCAAAGAGGGCGGTATTTCGATTATTTCACCATTAGGTAATTCAATGGATGATAAATTGTTTGAATTAACATTTTTCTTTTTTTGAATAAATGTTTTATTATTGTATTTTTGATTTGCGAAACAGGAGGCGTCATTAGATGAAACTGTAAATGATGAGGATAAACTAGGATTTGAAATATCAATGGTCATATTACTATTTGTTAAAGATGGAAGATTACTATTATTTTGATTTGATGATTTCTGATTTTCATTTGTATTATTTATATTTTTATTCTTTTTAGTGGATTGATTAGTATTTATTTTTACATTTAACGTGGTTGCGTCAGCTAAAACTTCAATGATAACAATTAAAAATCTTATCCATGATCTTATTAATCCATTACAAACATTTTCATTGTCATTAGCGTCTAAATCTTTAATAGAATATAATTGTTCCAGTTTTTTTTGTACATTACTTTTTAATACATTAAATTTTCGTAAGAGTGGTATAATAAAATCAGTGGAAGTGGTCGGTATAAGAACTGAAAGATAATGTAAAATAGCTGAATAATCAATAATATCATTATTATTTGAATTTAAAAAAGAGAATATCGAATTAATATGGAAATAGGCGTGAAGAGGATCAATTACAGATATAGTTGCTATAAAAGCTAATTCAAAATTTATATTTTTTTTATAAAGTGATTGCTTTAATGAAATATATATAATAAAAAGATGACATTTTAGAAATAAAATAATTGTATATAAAAAAAAATTTTTATATATATTTTTGATCCAATTTTTTTTTAATATATAAATATATATTTATATAATTAATATATATATATTTTTTTAAATATATGTCTTTATATACTTTTATTTTATCATATATTTCTTGGGTTTGTTTTTCTTCTATTGGTGCACCATTTGCTATTGATTCAATACATCCAGAGAAAAAGGGAATCTTTTCTAGGGTCATTCCATTCAAAACCTCATCATAGGAATTTGAATTATATAATAATTTTATTCCTTCAATTCCGATTGATTTCTTTATAGCAGAAAAAATAATATGTATTATAATAACTGATACTAATTCATATATATTAATGAAATTATATATATTAATGAAAACATATTAATATTTATTATTATGGAAATATATATATATATATATATTTAATTTTTCTTTTTATTTAATTTTGTTATTTATATTTTATTAAATATACCTTTAAATGATTTTTTATTGATATTTTTAGTTGATAAAATATGTGTAAATAATTGTATTAAAAATATAATATCGTCCCTGTTGCTATGAATTATTAAATCAATAAATTTATTTTGCTATAAAATAAAAGGAAAAAAAAATATAAATATATTAATATACTTTTGTTATGCTTATATATATATATATGTTTTTTAATAATAATAATAATAATAATAATAATAATAATATTATTATTATTATTATTATTATTATTATTATTGTTATTATTATTAACATCTTTTTTTTTTTTTTTTTTTTTTTTTTTTTTTTTTTTTATTATTATTAAGTTTGTTAATTTATTATTTAAAATTATTAATAAGGATATTTTATTTACACTGCTTTTAAATTCTTCTATTGATTTTTGAATTTTATCATTTTGAGCTTTATCAATCATATCAAGAAAGATTGTTGAAAGATTATTAATATCAAGAAAACTCTTATCAAATATTTTTTTTTGTCCTTTATATCCAAAAATATTAAATATATATTCTAATAAATAAATCTATATTTATAATATAAATACATATAATTTTAATAAAATATATTAAGTATTCAAAACATTCAGAGTTACATCTATAATAAAAAACAATATATATATAATTTATATTTTGACTATTACATTTATATTTGTAATAATATCTTCTTTTCTATCACGAGATTCATCAGATTTTTGATTTTCAATAAGCATCAATTTTAAGGCTTCTTTATTATTTTCAATTTGAATATTGTCTTCAACATCTACATTTGATGAATTTTTTTTCTTTAAATTTAAATTACTAGAGGATTTTAAAGGTTTAATACTATAAGTAATAATATTAGAATAAAAAGAGATACGAAGAATATATATAGTTAAATGTATATTCATATATTGTTTTCTGTTATTTGATTTTAGAAATTATGATATAGTGCTTTTTTTTTTTTTTTTTTTTTTTTTTTTTTTATTTTTATTTTATTTTATTTTATTTTATTTTATTCAAATATTTATTTTTATTTATTTTACATACTTTTTTTTTAAAAAGAATGAGTATAACGTTGATATAATACGCGCTGCTGTTTCTCCTGAATTCATTCTTGTACTTACTAATTCATTAATATCACTTTCTGCAACAGGTATGTTGAATTTCTATTATATATATATTTATATATATATATTTAGACGTTTTAATTTATTATATTTTTTTTTTGATAAATATTAATACTATTGTTACTATTAATTTTTTTTTAATATATTTAATATGAATATTTGATGAATATTAAATTAAGAAATTATTTTCATTTTTTTGGATATATATCTTACATTAAACATTCTTTTTAATAATTGCCAGTTTTCTTTTCTACAATTTTTACTTTGACCTGTATCAAAAGAATTTAATCGTACATCTGATGGATAATATCTATTTAAAATTTCTGCTACCACATATCCATTTCCAAAATCAAATTTTACATTTTTTATTGAGGATGTAATATTTAGAGATTGTAGCCATTTTAAAAGTTCTCTAGGAAATCTTACTGAGGATGCCATATTATTGTATCAATTCAATAATTAATATTATTATGACTTTAAAAATAATTTACTATGAATGATATGACATATAAACTAATTTATTTTTATGTAAGTAAAATAAATTAGTATATAAATAAAATTTGAAATATATTAAATTTTATGGTTTATACAGTTTAAACTATCAATAATATTGAAAAAATAAAAAAAAATACTGCTTATTATTATTAATTAATTATTCAAAAAATAATATTTATTTTTTTATATATTAATTTTTTTTTTTTTTTTGTATTTATATTTTAAATATTTTTTATAAATATTTTTTTTTGTATTTTTATTTATTATTATTATTATTATTATTATTATTATTATTATTATTATTATTGTTATTTTTTTTTTTTTTAATTTTTTAATTAATATTATAAATGTTATATATATGTAATATAAATATATATATATATATTATATTTTGTTGGTATAAATGTTCAAATAATATTTTAAAAAATTTAAACTTTTTAAATTTTATTATTTTTAAAATTTTAAAATATTATTTAATAATTAATAAAAATATTATTATAATATTATTATGAAAAAGTTATATAAAATTATTTAAAACAATTAATTCTTAAAAGTAAAATTATTAATTTTATTTAAAAAAAAAATTAACCAATAATAAATATTTACTTAGTAAAATAGTTTAATAATTATGTTTCATTCCCTAAGTAGAATATTATCTTTTATCTTTTATTTCCTTTTTTTAAAAATGTCAACAATATTTTACAATAAATTTATTATTGGCTATTTTGAAGATTATTTTTATTAAAATATTAAATATAATTTATGAAAAGCAATTTTATTATACAGTTTATTATTAATAATAATTTTTTTATTTTATTTTATTTTGCATTTCATATATAATAATATAAAAATATTAATTATGATATATAGTTTTTTGATATATTAGTTAAATATAATATATATACAAGGAAGAAAAGTATATAAAATTTCGATATTTTTTTAAAATAGATTTTAAACTTTATTATAATTTGATATAACTTTATTTTAATATTTTTTTTTTGAAGATCATAATAAATTTTAATAGAAAAAAAAATATACTTATGTATATATATAATTTTTCGAAATAAAGTTTTAATAGTTTTTAAATAATAATCCAGATAAAAAATAAAAAGATACGATTTTCATCTATTAATTATACATTAATTATCTAGTTATAATCATATTATACTATTCACAATATTGTTATTTTTTTTTTTTTTTTTTTTTAAATAAATTATATGAAATATGAATATTAATGAAAGTAATAATAATAAAAATGAAAATGAAACTGCAAATGAATATAAAAATGAAAATGAAAATGAAAATGAAAATGAAAATGAAAATGAAAATGAAAATGAAAATGAAAATGAAAATGAAAATGAAAATGAAAATGAAAATGAAAATGAAAATGAAAATGAAAATGAAAATGAAAATGAAAATGAAAATGAAAATGAAAATGAAAATGAAAATGAAAATGAAAATGAAAATGAAGATGAAAATGAAAATGAAAAACAAAAAGAAGTTTTCAATATTCAAGCAGCACTAAACCTAAAAAAATATGAAGTAGAAATTTCAAATACATATATAAGCATTTTTTACATAATTGAATAATTAATATTAACTTTTCTAATATTAACTTTTCTTTAAATTAAAATTAAAATTAGATAAGTATATATTTCTATTTTGAATCCTTACATAACAAATGTGAAATTCGAAATCCAATTGAATTCATATTTATATTTATAGAATGTAAATTCATATAATAACAATTATAATTATAATAATTATAATAATAATAATAATAATTATTTCACTAAAATATTAAAAATAATTGTAATAAATTTACATTTTTTTAATATACAATATAGGTATACAATTATTTTCTCTTTTCTATGATTCAGCATTTTTCTCGAATATACCGAAATCCATATCACCTATTTTCGATCTGCTCGTACTAAAACATAATATTTCAACATGTAAGTTTTATAATAATTTACATAGATAGAAATAAACTAGTTTTAATTAAAACTAATGTATATATTAATTATAAAGTATATTTAATATTAATATTTGGAATTGTTCTTGTGTATCTTTTTTTTTGCTTAAGTAAAATAAAAACAAATATTATTTAATATATAAATATAATAAAAAATAAGTAAATGGAAATTAATATATCTAATATATCATATTTTAATTCTTTTTTTTTTTTTTCTTTTTTAATAGTAATTAATATTATTTTTGGTATTACTTCATCAGTGTTGTAAATATCATATAAAGATAAAAAGATTTTTTTTATTTTTTATTTTTTTTTTTTAAATATTCAATTAATATAATAAATTTTTATTACTTAAAATAATGTGGTTTTTTATATGTAAAATTTAATTCTAATTAATAACTTGAACAGAAAACTTCCAGAATATATAATTAGAGTATATAAAAAAATATTTAAGTACTATTTATTTACTGTATAATTAAAAAATATAAATTTCTAATTAATTATTATTTTTATATATTTGTGTAGATTAATGGATATATTTCTGAAGTTTATTTTAGGTATATTATAAAAATTTTTTAAAAGTTATTTATAATGTTTATAATATTTAATTTCTTGTTTAATTTCTTTTTAATAATATGTTTATAAATTAAATACTATTATTAAAACTTAATGAAAAAAAATATATATATATATTATGAATATATTTTATACAGAATACTATTCATTCCATGTAATTATATGTATTTTTTTTTTTATCAATGATCGTATTAATTCATTTTTTAAATTTAATAAAATTAAAATAGTTTATTAATATTATATAACATGGATATCATTATCGTAGGTTTATATAATATCTTGAATTTCATGAACTGCAAAAATAGAAAAAATGACATCTTATCATACATATGCTTTGATAGTATTCATATAACAATGTAATATAATTCTTTTAAAATTAAATATATTTAATATTAATAATAATTATTTATTTATTATGATTTATATTTAATAATAATCGATATTTATATTTTATTTATTATATATTTATATAATGAATTTATTTAACTAATTAAATTATAATTATATAGAATAATAGTTTCACTACTTTTATTTTTACTTTTTGTAATATACTCCTATTTAGTAAGTTAAAAAAATTTATAAAATTATTATTAGAATAACAATTTAAATAGATAATAAATTATATTTTTCCAAAAATTTCAGGAATTATATTATTCTCAAATATATTATCCGTTAAGTGGAAAAATAAATAGTGTTTATTCTATTAAAACAAAATTAACATACAAGATGGTTATCATTCTTCAAGTATGATTAATTCCTTATACTTATTTTATTTTTTAAAAAAATTATTTATAATTAAATATAAATTAATGAATTAATATTATCAAAATAAATCATTCATAAAAAAATAATATGAATAAATATATATAAAAGGTTTTAAATTTAGTTTTTATTCAAATATATTTAGGAAATCAATATATTTCATCAATCATTATGTGTTTAGGATATGGATATTTATTATTAATCCATTTATTAAATCAAAACTATTATAGTATCAAATTAAATAAATTTTATTCAGGAATATGGTTTTCATTAACATTACAATCTTTTTTATATGCCATTTTTACATTTATGAAAATATCAGTATATATTTCACTTTTCTTTTTATTTATACCTATTGGTATAATATTGGGATGGATAATAAATCAATTTTTCTATAATAACTATTCAAAAAAAATATATAATAATATTAGAAAAAAATTTAATAAACGACATGTTATTGAAAGAATAAGAGAATTTGCAGAAAAAGAAAAAAGAGATAATGATCAAGAAGAAAAATCATTTGAAACTATTGGTATATATATATATATATATATATATTAAATAGAATTAAGTTAAAATCGATTTGTACAATATGAATTCAATTCTAAATATGGCTATATAATTTATTTTAAATAATTAAATATTTTTTACATATATATAGTGGCAGAGAAGGTGGAAATTAAGAAAGAAACGGTTTTTTTGAGGCCATGTGATTGTGCATATATATCAAGTTTTATTCTGTAAAATTGTTAAATTAGTTATAATAAATATATAAATATATCATTAGATAATATAATTTAATGATATATATTTAGCAATTTTTATTAATAATTTATTAATTAAATTATCATTTTTAATATTATTAATATTATTAAAGGTATAATCGTTCATATGAAGCTATTAATTTATTAAATAATATATTTAAAGAAGGGTTAGTATTCTTGTTAATATAATATTTAAAAAAAATTGAAGTACAAACAATAATTGTCTTGTTATTTTTTTAAATAATATATTTATATATATATATTTTTTTTAAATATATATTCATGTATTAATATATAATAATTTCTAAATTTTCAGAGTTAACCAATATGATGGATTGCCTGATGTACGTATTTTAATTTTTTTTTTATATTTCAGAAATAGATATAATTATTATGGATTAACATAATGATCATATAAATATAATACTATTTAAGATATATATTCAATATTGGAATTTTCTTCATGGAGTTTTACTATTTATTTCAAGAAATAAAATATGTTATAAAAATGAAGGAAAAGAAGATATAGAAGAATTAATTGATCAGCTTTATTATACAGCTGAAAAAAATTTATTTAAATGTGCAACTTTATCGAAAACTTTTTTCAAGAGATATTTGGTATATAATGCCGCCTTAACTTCAGAAGCCGATAGATCAATAATATTTAAAGATAAATCAGATACTTTTAATGATACGTAATAATCATAATAAATATATTTCTTTCTCTATCCAAAAAAAAAATATTATTGAAATAAAATAATTATATTTTATTTATTAAATATTATATGTATAATTTGATAGATCAACAGATATTGAATTAGCCGATATAAAGAATAGAGCTATTCAATATCATTTAGCATCATTAAATGCTTTAAAGAATCTTATGATTTCACTGAAAACTTTAGAAACATCAACTGATTTTGAAAATGCCGTGATTATTAATGATGAATTAGCTCAAATATTGAATAAAGCAGAGTCCCACTTTAAGAAATTTATATTAAGAGTTAATTATTCTAAGGAATCATTAGAATTATATATTTTGTTTTTAAGAAATTCTCTGGTAAATAAAAAAAATATTATTCAATTTTAATATTTCTATTAAATAAATATATAATTAATAAATTACTGTATTTATATAATTAATGTTATATATATTTTTTTAAATACAGAATAGGAATGATTTAGCTGTAAGTGAAATTTATAATTTTAAAATAATAATATAAGTAAAAAATATTATTTATTAAATAATAATGTAATATAATATAATTTTTTTTTTATAATTTTTGTATTATTTATTAGAACAAGTATATACAAATGATGGAAGATAAAGAAGTAAGATATATATTATAGATGTAATATAATTATTGATATATAATTAATATTGTGAATTGTTTAATAAATATATTTTTGTATATTTATTAAATAATTGAATAAGAACTACAATGTTGATGAAAAACAATCAAAATATATGAAAGCAAATAGTAGTGTATATGAAAGATCAGAAAGATTTTCATCATCAATTACTAGTGATATTGAAAATAGAAAAATTACAGTATTGAAGTAATAAATTAATAACTTTTAATATAATAATATTTAATATCATATAACATTTTATTTATTAATTTTATTTATTAACTGACCGATTGATTGAATTTATTAATATAAACTTATTATTTTTATTATACGACAGGAAAAATGTACTTCGTCGATGTCAACGATCATTATATAAGTTATATAGAATTATGCAAATAATAACAACTCTTGCTATATTAATTGGAATTTTTGGGTAGATAATTAAAATAAAAAACAATAATAAATTTTAAATATAAAATTATTATGTATAGATATTATTTTATCGTATTTTTTTTTTTATTATTTATTATAAAATATATATATATATTTGTTTAATTCAATATTTAATTATATATTAATTTTATTTAATTATATATAAAGAAACGTTATATATAATTATTCATTTAAAAATATTATATCATATATTAACATTTATTCAATAATTACTCGATCACCTGCAGTAATTAGCTCAATAAAATATGATATTAGAATTATAAGTTTAGTGACAGCAGCAGGAATAGATCCTTCAGATATTCTCAACATTGAAGATGTTTTAACAAATTTAGATTATTTAGAAAATACCTATATTCCAAGTGTATATAAGATTCATAATATAAAACCTCAGGGATATATAACAATTAATCCAATTTCAAAGGGTATTATTGATAGATTAGAAGATTTAAACTATTATAAAACAATAATGAAAATAGATAGGAAAGCGAGAATTATTTTAAAAAGACGTAATTTAATTTAAATTAATAAATAAATAAATAAATTAATAATAATAATAATTACAATAATAATAAGTAATAAGTAATAAGTAACTGTAAAAAAAATTTTTTTTTGTCTTGTTATATATATAATTAGTAAATAATACAGAAATAAGAAATCCAGATTATCTTGATAACAAAGATATAAGGTAATTATTATAATAATAATTAATATATATATCAATTATTATTAAAATATTTAAAATTATTATTAAAATTGTTTTCAATTAATATATATTTAAAACAGATATTTTATTGGTAAAATGATAATATTATAAATAAGATTATAAACATATTAATATTATATAGCATAATATTAATACATAATCAACAATTTTTTATAAAAATAAAATGAATCATAGAAAATTCAAAGGGTCAATTTGGAAAATTATCTTTGAATTCAGTTGATAATATGGAGAATAAAATTAGCAGTTTGGCATATAGACATTTAAATTCATTTTTCATAATAGCATTAATTGTAATTATTTTTATGATGTATATTTCTTTTCAAAGTAAGTAGAAAAAAATGACAAAAAATTATTACTTAGGACAATATAAAAAATAATAAAGATTTGGATATATGTATTTTTAATTTAAAAATAACAGAACAATAATGATAAAAAAATATTTTACAACACACACTGATAAAAATTGTATTATTAATTATTATAATAACATACAATAAATTAGTCATTATGCCTTACACAAAAAGAAATTATAGATTCATTAAAAATATTATTTTATTATATAGAACATTACCGCAAAGTATATAATTGATTAATATATATATGAATTATATATATTTAAAAAATAAAATTCTAAATTTCTAAAATCATATATATTATTATTATTATTATTATTATTATTATTATTATTATTATTATATTCATTTAATTAGAATATTTTAATGATCAATCTGACAGTTATAATGATCAAATACAAGAAATATTAGATATTTATTCTGTAGAAGATGAAGGTTTATATAGAAAGAAGAAAAAAAATAAGAAATCAAGTTCCAAGAGTTTAAAATCAGAGCTAATAATTCATTGCCTTATTGTAGCAATATTTCTTCTTCTTCCATTCTCAACTGTCTTTGTGAGTATTTTAGAATATTATGAATGTAAATATTTTTATAATTATTATTATTAAGTTTTATATGATACCTATTATATTTATTTTGATAAAAGATATTTAACTCTGAATGTAGAAGTCTTATGAATATATTAGTTCATTCGGTAATTACAGCTAATATACATATAATTAATAATAATAAATTATTATTATTTATAGAATTAATATTATTAATATTAACAATTAAAAAATAACATGAATTATAGTCAAAACGTGCATATTATTTAAATTCAATTAATTTATATAGTTCAGAAATGATAATGAATGATAAGAAATACTTCTCAGAAGGTGAAGCACTAAGATTAATAACTGATTGTGGGAATGAGCTTCAGGTATTTTTTCATTTAGTCATTATTTAACAAATTTTTATTTATTAATTTTATTACATATTATTAACTAGTTTTTTATTTTAATTTATATAATATTTATAATTAATAATATAAAAATATTTATTTAAATATTTATGCTTATTTGCTTTTTATTATTGTTAATTATTAATTTTAAATGAATAGAAATTAGAATCTAATATTAAAAGTGGTAAATATGGTGGTAAATCATTAATTGAATATTCAATATTTGATGGATTAAATGAAAACCCGGGATGTGTGAGACCAAAAGGATTTGAAAAACAATGCGAATTAAGGCAATTTAATGAATGTAAAAGACTTTAAATTAAAAAAAAAATTTTTTTGTTTTTCATTTATTTTATTAAAATAGTTTCAATATTCCTTGTTTTTTTTTTTTTTTTATTTTTTTGTTTTTTTGTTTTTATTTTTTATTTTTATTTTTTATTTTTATTTTTATTTTTTTTATTTTTTATTTTTATTTTTTATTTTTATTTTTTATTTTTATTTTTATTTTTATTTTTATTTTTATTTTTATTTTTATTTTTGAATAAATCTATTAATACATAATATTTATAAAAGTTTATACAAAAGAACTTTCAGAATCGCCGGTTGATTATATGATTGTTGAATACTTAAATAAATTCAATGAATTTATAAATAATGAAGTTGAAAACCATAATTATAATCAAAATAAAAGTAGCGATATATTACAGATGCTTACAGATATTTCAACAAATCCATACATTAAATTATTTCATGATCTCTCAGAAGATATTATAGGCCATATTGAACAAATTAATGAACTAGGAACAACATATCTGATTAAATATGCTCACTTTTATTCTAATATATCATTAATATATCATTTTATATGTTCAGTTTTCATTGTAGTAACATTTTATATCTTTGTGACAAGAAATTTTAAAAAACAATTAAGAGTTATGGACCAATTAACAAATATTATATTTATAATACCACCAAATTTGTATAATTTATCTCCAAAAATTAAAAAGTAATAGAACATATATTTAGTATAATATTTTATAATATATTATTTTATGCTAATATTATTATTATTATTATTATTATTATTATTATTATATTTTTAATATTAATATTGCAGCTTCATTTTCAATGGAAAACTGAATTAATAATTATAATTTTAATAATATAAGTATTTGTTAATTTTGTAATAAATTATATATTATTGATGATATTTAACATTTAAATTAATTTTAAAACCTGCATAACTTATAAAAATTAATAACCATAAAAATATACTACAATATAAAAAACAACAATTAACAACAAATTATTCTGAATTTAACTTTTTTTTGTAAAAATTTTAAAATTTATTTATTATTAATAATAAAATTTTCTTCTTAATAGCTTACAGTTATGATATTATCATTATTATTATACTTTTATATACTTTTATTGATTTTGTATTAAATTTTTTTTTTTTTTATTTTTTAATGAAAAAAAAACTTTATGATAAAAGGATATGTATAAATATATAAATAGAACCTTTTGTCAAAATATAGCTAAATGACAATGAAGTATAAAATATATAAACATGTTTATTAATTATTTTTAAATATTGGTATCTATATTATTTACATTAGGAATTTTGAATATTGAATTATTATAATTATTATAAGTAATTCCTTCTGATATACAGATATTTTGTTATTAATGATATTTTTTATTTATATTTAGTTCTTAAAATAATTTTATTCTTAATAATATTCTGTTTTTAATAGTAATTTAGTTTTTAAAATTTTCTTTATATTGAGATATTTATATTAAATATTTAGGCAGCTTTTCTAAAGTTACACAAATATCATTTAAAATATTAATAAAATTTATCTAATATATATAATTATTTATTCACTAAATTAAATACTAAATCAAATAATATTATTAAAAACTCTAAAATTTATACATTATAGTTTTATGAATGAAAAAATTATATATGGAACAATGAACAGATATTATAAGAATAATACGATTAATGAACAATATTAGGTAATTTTAGAATCAAAGGAAATTTAAATAAATAATTTTCATTTTTTTTTTCCATATTCAATATGTTCAATTTTTCTAATAATATATATATTTCTAAATAATTTATCTTTCTTTTTTTTTTTTTAACAATTCTCTTATAAAATCATTTGTTGTAAAGAATTTGGATATTTTAATAAATGTAATAAATAATAATAATTATTAATAAGACTTATTTATTTAATTATGAATTATATTTTTCATAATTTTTTTTAAAAAAAAAGTCTTATATATATATAGATATAATATTCTAAAACTATAACTAAAAAAATTATTTATTAATAAGACTTATTCATTAATTATATATTATATTTTTCAAATTTTTTTTAAAAAAATATATATAGATATACCATTCTAAAACTGTAACTTGAAAAAATTATTAAATATTAGTCAATATAAGCATTAAAAAAAAAAGAATTATAGATAATATCAGAAATAATTTTTTTTTTTTGTTAAAAATCATAAATCAAGACACAAATAAATGAAGCTTAGTTTTAAGAAATTATAAAGTTTTTAATATATATAAATTATTTTAAAATGAAATAATAATCTTGATAATTGAAACACACACTTTTTAATTTTTCAATTGTTTGCTATTTAATTTTATATTTTTTATTAATATTTATTAATTTTTTTTTTTTTTTTTTTTTTTTCTTTTTGTAATTAATAATTTATTATTTTATATATAATTGTTTTAATTAATTAATTAATTTATTTATTACTTTTTTTTTTTTATTTTTATGTCTATTACAATATTTTTATTTTTTCTTGTTGTTTTCGAAATTATTCTTTCTTTGGTTTTGGACTTACAACTTTAACTTGTGCACGTTGAACATCAAGAGTGAGTTTACATTTATTGTTTGTTAAAATCTTAAATCTTCTAGCAGTACATTTGAAAGTTTTAATTTTATTATTTTCCATTTCAAGAAAAACTAAATATTCATCTTTAACATATTTCTTTTCATCTTTATCATAAGAATATAAATCTGCTTTTTTGAATGTAGTTTTATTGGTTAACTTACAAGTACCTTGGTTTTTAATACTAAAACTGAAATAATAATTGCTCTTTTTGTAGGTTAAATCACATAAAACTTTCTTGTTCTTCTTATCATATCTACAATTACTTAATGGTTTATCTTCAGTGTAACCTAAACCACTACCATCTTTATCATATGAAACAATAGCTACAGTAGCTTGTATTTCAGTACCTTCGCCATCTTCAATATTGATGATTGATGGTAATTTGATTTCATTACTATTAGCAAAAGCAGTATTCCATTGAATAGCAAAAACAACAATTAAACAAAAAAACAAATTTCCAAATTTCATTTTTACTTTATTTTATTCTATTTTGTTTTTATTTTCTATTATTACAATTTTTCTTCTTTTTTTTCCTTTTTTTTTTTTTTTTTTTTCCTTCTTTTATATATAAATTTTAAATTTATATATTTCTTTTATATTTTAATTTTTTTCTACTTTGTTTTTTAATAAAAAAAAAAAAAAAAAAAGAAATTTTATTTTAGATATTTTGATTCTCCATAAAATTTTTTTTTGTAGCCTTAAATTAAAATTTAAATTTTTTTTATTAAAAATTAATATTTAATTTGTTTTTTACCAATAAAAATAAGATTATACTAAGTATTTTGTTGCACAAAGCTAATTAAATAATAATTTTATTAAAATTTTTATTATAATATACAAAAAGTTTCACGTGAAGTAATGAAATTTTAACATATAAATGTAAAAACTATCATTAATGGTCTATAAATATTAATATAATTTCCATATATACTCTCTTTATTATCATTAATTTTTGCTAAGCATATAAATGTGAAAAGAAATAATGTGTTATTATGTCGTATTTTAAGTATGTTGTATTTGGTATTTTATATAGTGTCAAAACCATACGTCGTAAGTAAGTTAAAAACAGCTATATTTTGATTTGTCTATATGCTATTTTTAACATATTATTAACCCTTACAAAATTGTACTGTCTTATCACTATTTATAATATATTTATAAGATACAATTTTGATCCTCTTTCTAATTTTATTTTGAACATATTATATAGTTTGTAAAAGTAGAATATTTTCAATGTAGAAATTTCCATCAATTATGCGTGTTAAATACAAAGTATTTTATTTATATTTTTATAATTTTTAAAATAGTTGTTAAATAATTTTAAAATAAAAAATATAATATTAAAAAAAATATATATATATTTAAAATACAAGTATTACTTTTTATTTTAAAATTATTTTACAAGTACAATATTTTTTTCGATTATAAAAATTATTAATATTATCATAATTTCTTTATTATATGAAATCATAACTTTGTGTTATATTTTTTCAATTTTTTATACTATCATTAACTTAATGTATATAGATTGATGTTATTTTCAAATAACATATAAAGAGCAAAAGTTAAAAAAAAAAAATAAAATTTTATTTATTCAAATTTATATAATTTTATAATTTAATAAATATTATTTATAATATTAATTAAATATTTAATTCTTTTATTAGAATCTTTAATAGCTTAATATTGTTAATATCACAAATTCTTAATTTCTTAAATTAAAATTATATTTATAAAATTAAATAACAATATAAACAATAATAATAAATTAATAAAATATGTAATAATAATAAATTAAATAATAAATGGATATGTAAAATAATTTAAAACTACAAAATAATAATTAGTTTGTTATTTAGGATTTATAATATGTGAAATAACGGTATAGATAAATGAATGTAATTTAGTTTTTTTTTTTAATTATTAATTATATTAATTTATATCTATACCGTTATTTCACATATTCTAATTTATAATTAAAAAAAAACTAAATTATATTCATTTATATCTATACTGTAATTTCACATATTCTAACTAAATAATATAATATAAATAAAAATTAAATATTAATGAATATTAATAAAAATATAACTAATAATATAGATTTTTTAATAAAAATATAACTAATAATATAGATTTTTTAAAAAAAATTTAAATTGACCTGAAAGATTTATAATGATATTCATCATATTTAAATGTATATTATATACATATATTTTTAAAATAAAAATAAATGTAAATAATATAACTTTAGAGTATAGAATGCAATTAAGAATAATTTTAATTATATTAAAAATATTAAATAGTTTTTTTTTTTTTTTTATTTTTGGTTTTAAAAATAATTATTATTTTATTACATACTATTCTTAAATCATTAAATAATATATATTATAGAAATAATGGCTATTACCATTACTTTCATTTTAAATATTCCAAGGTTCTTGATAAAAAAAAAAAAATAAGTAATAAAATTGATTTAATCAGAATCATAAGTTATGCTTTAATTGGAGTTGCTCATTTTTTTTTTTTTTTTTTTTTTTTTTTTTCATTTTATTTGATTTTATTGCTCATTTTTTTTTTTTTTTCTTTCATTTTAGTTGATTTTATTACTACAACTTATATAAATTTATTTTTAAATATTCTATAATGAAAATTCTATTAGTCTACTTAATGTAAAAATAAACATTGAATATAAATATATTTTTTTTTAAAATGTATATAAAATTATTATATATAATTGTATTTTATGAGAAATTGAAGCTTTTTATAAAATACAAGTTATAATTTATATTTTTGAGCTAATTTAGAAGTATATAGGGTAATTTAAGTAAATTAATACCCAAATATTATGAAACTCAAAAATTAAAGAAAATAATATTGTATTTAGTATAGTATTATAGTCGTTGGAAATATATATATTTAAGATTCATCTACAATAAAATTAATTCTCTAAAAAGATTTTTATTGACACAAATTGTATGAATTTTCTGAAGTTTTAGTAAAATTATTATTAATAATATCCATTTATTACGAATAAAATTAATTGTTAAAAAAAAAAACAAAAAATTTGGAATGTCTATTTATAACCCATTTAATATATTAAAATTTAATTAGTCATTCATCATTTTACTATTACTTTAACTAAATTATTCAATAAATATGGAATAAATAAAAAAAAAAAAAAAAAAAAAGAGCAAATATATTTTATTTAATTTTTTTTTGAAAAATTCATATAATTATTATTTATGACGCAGTAATTTATAATTTTATATATTTTGCTTTAATGAAAAGTCTAATTCAGAAAATAATTTTTAATGAAATTTATTATAGCTATTCTTTATACAAAATTCATGCTTCAATTATTTTTAGTATTTATTTTTTACATTTTGTTTCTTTTATCATTACAGAATATCACTATTATTATAATTGTAACTATCACAATTTAAAATTTCCATATGATGATAAAAGGTAATATTCATTGGTAATGTTCAGTACTACATAATATTTGTAAATTAAATATTATTATATGCTTGTGGTGACCCCTGTATATTAAATATTCTATTGCTCTAGGCTTAATTAAGTGTATATAAATATAAATATATGATATTGTGTAAAAGAAGGACCTTATATATGAAGATATATATAAAATTCTATAAAAAATAATAAATATTTTAAAAAAAAATATAAAAAAAATAAAAGAAAAATTGATGAATAAAATAAAAAAAACATAAAAATAAAAAAATGATATTCAAATAATAAATATTGTAAAATAAGAATTTCTCTATTTTAAATATTACAAGGATTGAATTAAAAAAAATTAAATATAATCCTATTTATAGTATATATATCATATATATATACTATAAATAAAATGCAATATATAATTTATTATAATTTTATAATATATAAAATTTTTAATATAGAAATTAAATTCTTTGAACAAGAACTATAACTAATAATAAAAATTATTTTTTACTTATTTCATTAGTAATTTACTTTTAAAAAATTATCTCTAATTGGAAACAATTAAAATATTAACTAAAGATAAATTTTATAAATTTTCCATAACACAAAAAGTTCTGTCCCATTAAATTGAATTAATAATAAAATTTATATAATCAATTTTAATATATAGTAAAAGGTAATTATCTCTTTTAATATTATTTAAAGAATAAGATAAAATAAAAATAAGCCCATTTAAAAGAAAAAAAAAAGATAAAAAAAATATATATATTATTTATATTGAAAATAATATAAACTATAAATATATAAAAATTAAATAATATTTTAAAGATATTTAAATATATATATAAAAGAATTTTAAAGTAATTTAAATAGTAAATCTAAATAAAAGTTCAAATTTTTGAAAAAAATTTTTTATAAATAAATAAATAAATAAATAAAATAAGAACGTATATAAATAAATAAATAAATAAATAAATAAAATAAGAACGTATATAAATAAATAAATAAATAAATATTTGATTGAATAAAATATATTTATATTTATATAAATATGTAAAATAAAAATATTATATAATTATAATTGATGAATCATTAAAAATAATAAATTATATATATATTAAATAAATATTAAAGATATTCTATTAATTATATCAATATTTTGCAGATAATTAATTTTTTTTTTCCTTTTTTGAAATATCATATTTTGTAGATATTAACTTTTTTTCTTTCCTTTTTTGAAAAATATTAAAAAAAAAAAAAAAAAAAAAAAAATTAAATATAGAATATAAAATTATGATATAATTTACTTTATTGAATACTGAAGAAAAATGTTCCAATTTATAACATTGAAATTTTTATTTATTTTATGTTAATGTGTCTATATTATACATATATATTTTTATTTTTATATTATACACTAATTAATAATAAATAATAATTAATAATAAATATAAATAATAAAATTATAAGTAATAAATAATAAATAGTAAATAATAAATAAAATATAATAAATAATAAATAATAAATATTAAAAATTATAATTATACTTATTCTTCATT
The DNA here is from genome assembly GCA_016946835.1 of Neocallimastix lanati (nom. inval.). NCBI lineage: Eukaryota > Fungi > Neocallimastigomycota > Neocallimastigomycetes > Neocallimastigales > Neocallimastigaceae > Neocallimastix > Neocallimastix lanati (nom. inval.). The sequence goes on along the minus strand of JACVTC010000102.1, from coordinate 475,763 downwards.
CATATAGTAAAATATATATATAAATATGTAAAATAAAAATATTATATATTTAAAATTGTTAAAACAGTAATAATATAATAAATTTTATATATATTAAAATAAATATAAAAATAAAATTAAAATGTTCATATGTATCCACATTTCACTTATTAAATTATATTAATTGTAAAAATTAATTTAAAATAATAACTACATTAAATATAGAATCTAATAAATTTAAAATTAATAATTTTTATCTGAACTAATTTTTATCTAACTAAAAAGAAGTTAAGTCTTTAATAAATTGATTAAGTTAACCAATTATTTGATTGGCATAATAAAAATAAATTAATACGATTTTTATTTAATGATTAAAAATATTAAATCAAAATTAAACACAATTCATACTTGTTTTATGTATTAAATAATTAAATACAAATATAAATATATAAAAAAATAATAAATATATAAAACTAATTAATAAACAAAATCAATAAATAAGTAAATAAAAAAAAATTGAAATATATAAAAACTATTTTATATTTGTTTTTGAATTTTTTTTTAAAAAAAAATTTGTATTATAAATATTTGATAAAGATTCTAGTTAATTTGTACTTTTATTTATTTAATAAATATAATATTTTAATTCTAGATAGTTTTGCTTTTAATATAATAAAAATTAAAAAAAAAAAAAAAAAAGATAATCGTTAATATTTAAATAAAAATTTTAAAACATTTTTAATATATATTAATTAATTATTAATATTATAAAAAATTATAAAATTGGCATTAACGGATAAAACTTTAATTCATGTTTTTTTTTTATTTTTTTTGAAATATTTTTATTTATTAATCTATTTAAATTTATTTATTAAATTATTTTGTTATTTTTTTTTTATCAATTTAAATTATATAATAATATCTTTAAATATTAAGTTATAATTAATTCTTGGTAACTATTCAACATTAAATTAAAAAAAATTATTTTTTGTATTGTTAATGAAATAAAAATTAATTAAATTTATTAAAATATTGTAATATAAATAGAGATAATATTAAATAAAACCATAATAGAACAATTAATTTTATGCTAGTAAGCATATTAACAAAGATATTGTTATTTTTAAAAATAGTATAAAATCAATGAAAGATTTAAATCATCCATTAATTATAGCCAATTTTAATTTAGAATAGTTATATTTTAATACCAATCGAAAAAAATTAATAAATATATATAAATTTATAATATTATTTTGTATAAATATATATTCATTTATTTTATTTTATATTTTATATATATAAATTTATAATATTATTTTGTATAAATATATATTCATTTATTTTATTTTATATTTTATATAATATTATTATGTTTATATATTCAAGAAATACTTTTTAACATTATTATGTTTACTTTATTATATATTTAAAAAAATACTTTCTAATTCTCTAAAGTTTTAAGTACTATTTTAATATTCAAAAAAAAATTAAAAATGAAAAATAAAAAAAATTTAAGAGTTTAAATTTTTTTTTTTTTTCTTTTTGATTTATATTAAAATAGACTTAAAATTACTGTTTAAAAAAAATTATTTTTACTTATTTATTTATTTATTTATTTTTATAATAAAAATTATAATAAATTATATTTTATGAATTATTCATATGTAATATTAATTTATTTTATATTTTTGGGTTATAGTTATTTAATAGATATTAATATAAAAAAATTAAATTTAATTTATTTAAAGATGAAAATGATTGTTCTATATTAGCATATTTAATATATTTAATTATTAAATTTTTTTATTAAAAATGTTAAATCATTTTTATTTTAGATTAAAAATTTTCAAATAAAAAAATATATAAATATAATGATATCTTTCCAAATTTCGTATATTTGTTAATATAAAAATAGAATAGAAATATAATATTAATAATTTTAAAAAATAATGATAAATTTTTAATAAATATTTAAATTATAAAAATTGTTATATATTAAAAAGATTTATAATATATATATACATAAAAAAAATTAATACTGTAAATAATTATAAAATATAGTAAAAAATAAAATAAAATAAAAAAAAAAAAAATGAGAACAATTTTTGAATCACAATTAAATGCTGATCAATATCAAGCATATCAGCAATTGTATAATGATAACTTAAGATATAAAAAATATTTTATTGAAGAAAACAGAGGTCAAAGGACTATTATGGAATGGCTTTTTAGCAGAGGAACAAACTATACCTGTTATATCCAATATTTATATTCTCTTAATGAAGAACAAAAAATTGAAAATACCATTGATAAAATTAGAACTGTAGTATACGCAATTCACAAACCGTTTCAATTTACTTTCTTTTATTGGACAATATTAATATTTGTATTATATAAATTTAATTTTAAGAATAAAGTTCTTAAAATTATATCTGCACATTTATTATTTCGGTAAATATTTAATTAATTAATTAATTTTTTTTTTTTTTTTATAATTAAATAGTTAATATTAATATTAATTTTTTTATTCCTTCATCGATGATATTTATTTATTATAATAATAAATAATAGTTCTTTAGGAGATATATTGGACAAATTCGGGGATTTATATCCACGTTATTTTTCAAATAAATATACTGATCAATTAATGCATGATAGCAATCATATTGAATGTTCTTATGAAGTAGCATCACCGGAACATTATCCATTTAGATGGTTTTTAACAAGACAAATCGGTTGTACTTTCTGGCTTATGGGTGAGATTGTAGCTGATTGGTATTCATTAATTAGAACAAGAGAAATTGTAAAATCCAAAAAAACTATATGGTATGTCTATGCTACCTGTGGACTATTTAACTTTTCTAAAATTGCTTTAATTTTTCACCACTGGTTCTTTTTTATAACAAAGATTTACGATGAAAATGGAGTATATAATAATGAAGAATTTGGAAAATTTTATAATGTTTATTGGGTTATGCAATTAATTATTATCTATGCCTCATTGTTTTATGATATCTCCGTATATTATGTATTAAAAAAGTATTCTTTCCAAATATCAATTTCTGGAGTTAGTTTTGTTAAAAAATTTAAGACGTATTCCACTTATAGAATTTACGTTACTGCTTTAGTTAGTGCTATATTTTTACCTATGATTTCTCTTACAATTTTCGCCAGATTATATTACTATTATGTTTTGAAATTAAAGAATTTAGACTTTTCCTTTGAAGAAATTAAAATATCTATTACTAATTTACAGTACTTTATTATATTTATTGATCAAATTTTATTATCTTATTCAAATGAAAACTCGGATTCATCAAAAAAGAGTAATAAGAGTAATAAAAGTAATAATAGTACTCGCAGTTATTCTAAAAATAGTTTAACTAAAAAAATTAGAAGTCCAAATGAAAATAATAGTATTAAAACACTTATCAATAACCAAAGTGAATTATTAGAATATAATTATTATAAATATAATCATAGTAATAATGATCACAATAGTTATAGTAATAGTAGTCCAATATGTGGTAGTAGTAGCCCAATATATGGTAGTAGTAGCCCAATATATAGTAATAGTAGCCCAAGTTATAGTTATCTTGATCATAACAATAATAACATTTACAACACTTATAACCAAGGCTATAGTTATCATGGTCATAACAATAATAACAATAATAACATTTATAACCAACATAAATATAGTAGTAGTTATAGTTATAGTAGTAATTTTAGCAAGAAAAGTCGAAATCAAAATTCATATTATTAATAAAATTATAATGATAAATCTATATTATCATTATACTTTATAATATAAATTAAAAAAAAATAATAATATTAAAAAAAAAAAAAAAAGAAAAAGAAAAAAAAAACATTATATTTAATATAAATTAAAAAAATAATAATAATATTAAAAAAAAAAAAAAAAAAAAAAAAAGAAAGTATATAAATGTATATACATTTTTTTTTAAAAAGGTATTTTTTTAATATAATAAATTATTAAAAAAATATTGTAAATTATTGTAAATAATTATGAATTTTATTTAATTATATATAAAAGAGTAAATTATCATAAAAAATATATATATAGAAAGAAAAAAAATAATTTTTTTCTTTAATTCCTATTAAAACAGCTTATATAAGAATAATAAATAAGAATAAATAATTAATAATAATAAAACAAAAATATATATAAATATATAAATCAATATATATTACAATTTAATAAGTTTATTGTATAAAAAAATTAAAAAAATAGAATAAAATTAGAAGTAAAAAAAAAAAAAAAAAAAAAATAGAATAAAAAAATATAGTATGATATTTAATTATTAGCAATAATAAATAAATAATAAATAATTATTTATGAATAATTAACACATAAAAAAATACATAACTGCATTAAAAAATAAAAATTATATAAGAAAAAAATAATTTTTAATTTTATAGTGATAACTTTAATTAATCATATCAATTGAAATTAATACCATATTTCATTTGTTTATTAAAATTTCTATTTTTTTTTTTTTTTTTTATTTTGGTGGAAATGCATTGAACAAAAAAAAAGGATAAATTTATATATTAATATGTTAAAATATATATATATATTTTAACCTATTTTTTCATATATGATATATTTATACTGGTATTAAATGTTTTAGTCAATGGCTTTATAGATAGGTATTATATTACTTTATTTTAAAGTTTATTATTATAAATATTATCCTATAATTTTAATATATTAATATCTAAGGATGAAATTATTAAAGACATTTTTAACCATTTTAACTTTAATAATAATAATAATAATAATAATAATAATAATAATAATAATAATAATAATAATAAAATTGATATTATTATTGATTGAATTCTTTTAGTAGTATATATTATAAATATAGAAAATTAACATAATAATTTTTGAAATAAATTAAATAAAAAAAATAAATTGTGAAATAGTATAAAATAGTGAAGTATTAATAAAAATAAAATAAGATAAATAGTTAAGTAGTATAAAATAGTAAAGTAAATATAAAAATAAAATAAAATAAATAGTGAAGAAGTGTAAAAGACCAAAGTATTAATAAAGATAAAATATAATAAGATAAATAGTTAAGTAGTATAAAATAAAAAAAAATAAAAATAAAAAATTTCACTTTATTTCTTTCATATTAAAATAAAAAAAAATAAAAATAAAAATAAAAAAATTTATTTCAATTACAATGAATATAAATAATAATTATTTATTATATAATATAATTCAATATTATTGAATTATGGATGTTATTTAGGGAGTATTTCATTTTGAGAAATTGCATTTCGAGAACCTAGTAGTTTCAAAATTATAATAAATAAATTAATTAATAAATAATTTAAGAAATAATGTCAATTTTTTATTATAAGATTTTTTTTAAGATAATATTACATGTTATTTATGCATTAATAATTCTGTAAAATAATGTTTTCACTTTATTGATTATATGGATGTTACACCAATGAATATATATGTAAATGATAATATAGTATAATGTATATTTTTTTATTATATCTCAAAACTTATTAAAATAGTCATTAATTAATTAAATATATAAATTTTTTTAATATATAATATATATATTATTAAATATATTTTAAATTCAGTAGTAGTTCGTCATAAATAAAATTATATATATATATATTTTATATTTTTAGCACTTTTTTTTAAATATAAATATATATATATATAAATGTTAGAAAAAAAAGTTATATAAAATATATATATATATAAATAAAATAAAATAAAAATTATATTATTACTACATATAATTTAAAAAATGACTTCTATGATTCAAATAAACAATTTTTTTTAATAAAAAATAAAATTAATTTATCCAAAGTAATAATATTTTCAATTTTTTAATTAAAAAATAACCGTTTTATTATTCAATAATTATTAATTTTTTTTTTAATAAGAATTGAAAATTCTTATATTATTATTATGTTTATTATTTTTTTTTAATTTTTCCAATTTTTTATTTTTTATAATTTGATAATTTGAAATTATATATATATAATTTCAAATTAAAATATCTATTGTTCTAGTAGAAAATAAGCTAAGAATAAGATAGTTTAAATCCAATAATCTAATAAAGTTAAATTTTTTTTTTTTTTTTTTTTTTTTTTTTTTTAATACATTTTGTATATTAATAATCATTAATATATGCCACATTTACATTTATTACTCAATAGCACAATTGTATATGAATCTGAAAAATATTCTAGATTATGATTTATTATTATATGATACAATAATAATAATAAATATATTTAACTTCATTTCAACAATTTCATAAAATTAATTTTTTTAATATTCATTACTTTATAAATGTAGTAGGTAAAAAAAAAATATAATGTAAATAATTCTAGAATAAATAATAGATTAATTTTATCTTTAAGAAAATTATAAATTCTAATTCCCCAAAATAAGAATAATTTTTTTTTTACACTTTTCATAAAAGGAAATTGTATATAAAATTTTTAATATATATATATAAATATATAAAATTAAAAAATGGAAAAAAGTCTATTTAATAATCTTTTATTTTTATTTTATTTTATTTTTTTTTAAAGATAAGTATATGCTTTTTTTTTTTTTTTTAAAGGTATGTATTTGCTTTTTTTAACAATAAAATATTAATGCTTAAATAATAAATAAAAATGTTTTACAAAATGTTAAGTCGAATCATTAAAAAAAATAATGTTAGGTTAAATAATTATAAAAAGTTTTGTTAAATGTTAAATCAAACTATTTAATGTTAAAGTAAAACTTTTGATAATTAATTAGTTTATTAAATTATCAATAAATAATAATATTAAATAATTATTTTAATGATTCTAGTCTTTATATTAGAAAATACTTTTTTTTTTTTTTTAATTTTTTTTATTATTAAATTTAAAATATTAAAATAAAATAATTAAATTAATACACGTGATATATATTTTATTCAATAATATAATTAAAACTTTTTAAAATTAATAATAATTATAGTTCTATGTAATTTTTTATTAAGAATTTCTTTTGTAATAATAAAATTTTTCATATTTTAAAAATTGTATATATATAACAAAATTCTAATATATATAAATAATTTAAATTTATATAACAGTTGCCATTTTAAAATTATAATATTTCTTATAAATTCATAAGTAGTTAATTATTAAAGATAAATTATTTTTATTTTATGATTTTTTTTTATTGGTTATTTTGATTTTTTAATAAATAATTTATATTATCTATTTAAATGAATGACTTATTAGTCAATAATAATATAACACTAATAATAGTAATTAGTAATACTAATCATTATAATTTTTTTTTTTTTTTTGTTTTTTGTTTCCATAATTCCGTAAGGAGTAATTACTTTATTTAATAAATAGAATATTAAATTTTAAAATCATCATAAAAAATAATTAAAATTAGAATTATGTAAATTTATTAATAATTTTAGATTCAAAAAGTTTAAATAGTAAAATTATTTGAAAAAAATATGTCTTCATTGCGTTTGGTTTTATTTGCTATTATTTTGGGTAAATTTAATTATATTTAATTATTACTGGTTGAATATGAATTTTTAATTTATTCATAAAATAGTATATAAACCGAAAAAAAAGTAATTTAAAAAATTTTTGAATAAATTGTATGTATAAATATGATTTTTTTTTTTTTTTTTTTTATTAAAAAAAGTTAATTATTCATTAATATAAATATATATTTAATCGAAATTAGAACTATAATAAAGTGGAAGTCAAAAGAAAAAAAAAAATTATAAATTATTAATATGTTATAGATAAAGTAAAAGATTCCCTACATTTAAGTATATAAAAAAAAAAAAAAAATTAAAAATTAATATAAAATAGTATATTAAAAAAAAAACAATGTTATCACAAGTTGAAATTAACAAACTTCAATTAGAGAGAAAATATTTTATAGAGAATGGGGCTCAAGCCAGTTATATGGAATGGTTATTTAGTAAAGGAACAAATTTTACTTGTTATTTAAGGTATTTGGATTCTCTTGGGGAAGAAGATAAATTAGAAAATAAAATTGATGTTATTAGAGGTATAATATATTCCATACATAGGCCACTTCAATTTACATTTTTCTATTGGACTTTGTTAATATTTATCTTACATAAATTCAACTTTAAAAAACCGGTAATGAAAATTATTTTAGCACATTTTATATTACGGTAATTAATTATATATATATATATATAATTATAAAAATATATATAAATTATTTATATATATATATTTTTTTATTAAAAAATATCTACTTAACAAAAATTTATTTAATACTAAATCATTAATAATTTTATTTATTTATATATCAATATTTTTTAAATATATACATAACAATAATAGTACAGCGGGTGATGTTTTAGATAAAATTGGTGATTTATTACCACGATACTATGCTAATACCCCAGTTTTTGATAGTAATGGTCTTGAGATTAGTATGGACTGTATTTATGATTCATCAGCAAAGGAAAGACATCCATTAAAATGGTTTATAACAAGACAATTAGCAATACTGTTTTGGTTTACGGGTGAAATAGCTGGTGATTGGTATCCTTTACTTCGTACAAGAGCTGTTGCAAGAGATCAAAAGTCAATTTGGCTAGTTTATTTTACCTGTGGTATTTTTAACTTATCAAAAATTGCTATTATTATTCTTCATTTTACTTTCAGCCCAACAAAATTATATAATGAAAAAGGTGTTTATAATAAAGAACAAATGAACTATTTTTATTTCAAATATTGGGTTATTCATTTAATTATTATTTATTCCTCAGTTATTTATGATATTTCCGTTTTTTATGTATTGAAAAAATATGTTTTCAAAATAATAAAAACAGAATCGGGATTCTTAAAGAAATTTAAAACCATTTCTGAATACAGAATTATTGTATCTGCTATTATTAGTATTCTATTTTTACCTTTAATTTCAATTACAATTATTTTCAAATTCTACTATTTAAATAAATATCATTATCATGATTTAAATTTTTCATTTGATGAAATTAGACAATCTATTGCTAATGTTCAATACTTTATGATTTTTATTGATCAAATTTTATTAATTAGTTCCAAAAAAGAAAACTCTTCCAAGGAAGAATCTATTCATTCTAAAATATATGATAAAAAATCAAATTTAAGTTATCCAAACTTCCATTATCATAATCTAAATAATAATAGTGGTACTTTTTCAAATGTAACTTTAAATAATAAAAGTTTCCAAAATAGTATTTTCGAATATAGTAATGATGTAAATATTAATTTATCTGGCAGATATAACAATAGTAATAATAATTCAATTAATAGTAATAACTTAAACTTTGGTACAAAAAAATTTAATAAAAATAACACATTAGGAAATTATGATACTAATAATGACAATACTAAGTGGAATTATTTGAAATAATTCATAATCCTTATTAATATAAAAAAAATTTCTTAATAAATTATATAATTAGTGTATATTTTAGTGCTTTTCTTTTTTTTTTTTTATAATATTTATAATAAAATGTAAATAATTTATGAAAATATATATATATCTAAAATTCTTTTTTTTTTTTTTTTATTTTTATAATTCTTATAATAAAATGTAAATAATTTATGAGAATATATATATGTATATATAAATTTTTAGAAGTTTATAACTCTACACTATAATATAAATTAATTTAATTAGACAATTTATAAGAAAAAATATAATTACTATGTATATAAATTAAAATTTCATAAATATTAAGTCTTAAATAGTATATTTAAAAATTTTTATATTTTATAATAAATTAATATTACTTAATAAAACATATAAATATTATATATTTTAATATATTTTAGTACCTTTTTTTTTTTTTTGTTTTATATTTTTATAATTTTTATAATAAAATATAAATAATTTATGAGAAAATATATAAAAAATTTTTATATATTATAATATAATAAATTAATATTAAGATAATTCAGTTTTTTAAATTGATAAAATAAGGTTAATAAAAAAATATAACATTTTCTAAGATCATTATTAAATCATAGCTGTTTTGTTCATTGAATTATATACGTTCCAGATTGTTAATAAACATATAGGGTTTTATGATTCATTTATACTAAAACTATGCTATATTTGATTTATTAATTAAGGCTCCATATTTAAAATATATAACAACAAGGTTTTTATGCTAAAATATATCAAAAACTATATGCAAAATAACCCTAAAAACACTGAATATTATGAATGAAAACAATCTCATTGACTACATTTCGCTCATTCTCGACTGATCTCGAGCCTCTATGCAGCTTCACTATGTTACATGCTTGATCTCTCACTCGTCTTCATTCACTTCATTTCGTTTAACCATTCAATTTCTTTCATTTTGAATGCCTTTTTGAACAAAACAGCTATATTTTATTAATAAAATAATGCAAAATATATCGTTAAACATATGCAATCATATCTATAGTGTTCCAGGCATTCAAAATTGAACTTAACAATCATCAGGATTATTTATATCACTGAATTCTTCAGGCAAACGATAATTTCTTAAGTAACATTTTCTTAAATGATTCGTAATACTAAATAATCCGCCATTAATACGTTTTCACAAAAATAAAAATTTACACATTTATCATCACTAAACATATATGATTTTTTCAATGTGTGGTCTAATTCAAATATTCACCTGTAATAGAATTGCCTTTACCTTTACTAAAACAGCTGAAATAAATAGGTACTATCAACTAAAACAACTAAAATAAATACAAATATTGATTTCAACTTTAATAATAATAGTTATATTATTTAATAATATTTTTATTAATTTTTATTTAAAAATATTTTTATTACTTTTTTTTTTTAAAAAAAAATATAAAAAAAAATCTAATATTCAAATATTATTAAAATATGTTTGGACGACATATTTAATATTTATTCTAGTAATTAAAACTTCAGATATTATATTAGATAAATATAATAAAGAATAAACAATTTAATAAGTAAACATTAATGCATAAATTTATAATATAAAATAGAGTTGTGTATTATTGATATGAATGTATATGTATAATATGTGGAATATAAAATAATATGTAATTTAATATTTTCAATGTATCTTCTTTAATTTTAATTATTAAAAATTACAATTAACAACAATATATTTTATAGTTTTAGAATAACTTTTTTTTATAACGTTTATAGTAATTAATTTTAAAAATATTTTCTGTAATCTTAAAGTATAATAATAATAATTCGATATATTGTAACCCTATACTACATTATTATTACTAATATATCAATTATTTTCAAATAATTAAAAATATATAAATATTTTTTTTTTTTTTTAATTAGTATTTTTTTAAAACAATCGAATAAAATTAATTTAAAATACAAATTATTATATAATATTATTACTAGATATTTATACAATATATATTATATAGTTTATATACTTTCAAACAATATATTAATGTGTTATATAACAATCAATTATCTCAGAAAATTATATTCAAGAATATAGCGACAATGCTGTACCAAAAGATACTATAAGTATAGGTAATACGAACAATAGACATAATTATTATTGTAGAGAAAATAATTGTATTAGTTTTAAAAACGATAATCCTAAAATGTACACTAAATTTCAAGATGAAAACGGTAATATTAAAAAATATATTGTTAAATCTTGTTCATATGAGGATATATTTCTACAAAATAAAGAATGTTCAAAATTTCATAAAAATGATAATCCTGAAGGTTTTGAATATATATATTATACATGAAACTCAGACTCTGAATGTTTTTTTTTATGAACTATTAATAAGGCAATAATAAAATACAATGTACTGATTATTATTATACTGATTATTAAATAAATATTATTCTAATTATTAAATAAAAAGTTTTATATATATTAATTGATTTTTTTTGTGTATTAATTTTTTTTTTTTATTTTTATCAATTTTTTTTTAAATAATTTTTTTATTTTTTATTTTTTATTTTTTATTTTTTATTTTTTATTTTTTATTTTTTATTTTTTATTTTTTATTTTTTATTTTTTATTTTTTAATTTTTATTAATTTTTATTAATTTTTTATTTTTATTTGTTTATTTATGTTAGTATGTCACTTAGACTGAAAGTAAATGCAACATGCTTATAACAATGAAAAATAAAAATTTAGTAAAATGCAACTTGGTGAAATTTAACACTCCCACTTAAATGATAAATTATTTTAAGTATAACCCAAAAGAATGTCAAGAAAACATGATATCTTGTATAAAGAGAGGATAAACATTTTCTATTTCCACCATTTACTTATACAACTCATAAATAATATATATAGATATAGAAATATTAAATAAAAAACACACTTTTTTAATTTACAATTAGTATTTATTATTTTTAATAATAATTTAATAAAATTAAAAATTTTATGTTGTGAAATTTTTGTATCTTTTTTTTTTTTTTTTATTTATATTTTTTTAATTTATATGTATGTAAGTCCAAAACTACAATAACAAAATAATAAAAAATTAATATAGAAAAAAAAAAAATAATTAATATAAAAAGCAGTTAATATGGAAAACAAAAAAAATATTATATGAAATAAAAAAATTAATATGGAAATATAAATATAAAAATATAAATAAACAAATAAACAAATAAACAAAATATAAATAAATAAATAAATAAATAAATTAAATATAAATAAATAAATAAATACATAAATAAATAAATAAATAAATAAATAAATAAATAGTATTTAAATAATTAAATATAATTAATATATTGTTAATTTATTTTAAAACAATAATATTATTAATACAATAATAAAAAAAAAAAAGTTTTTTAGTGTTACTCATTTTGTGTCATAAAATAATGTCACGTCACACAAAAATTAATTTAAATAAAATAGATGTATATATTAAAAAAGAAAATTAAATAGTTATTCATAATTCAATAGAAATAAAATGAATAATATATAATTTACAAGAAAATTCATTATTCAATAGAAATAAAATGAGTAATATATAATTTATAAGAAAATTAAGTTATATCATTGTATACTAAATTTTTTTTTTATTAGTAAATTAAATGCACTTATAATATGTGACATATAGTTTAAAAGTGATTTTAAAGAAAAATATATTGTCTCGGACTCTATTCTTGTGCTAAGGTTTCTGTACTTAGGATGAGCAAAGAATACTATAATACATTTCATATTCTAATAAATCTAGTTAACTGAGAGGAATGTAACTATTCATCAATTTTAATTAAAAACATGAATATCCTTCGATTTTGTTCAAGCCGCATTTTCTCATATATGATTGTTAAACCTTAGAGATTAAAAAATGAAGGTCGAAGCCGAATTAGTTAATAAATTTGAAAGCATTGTGGCTGTGGAATATATCATATATGTTTGTGGTAACCCATATATTGAATATAATACCGATCAAGGTTTCACTTAAAGTATATAAATATATATTTAGTATTGTGTAATTTTTTTTTAAAGCCGCATTTATTGTGAACTTTAATCTTTATTTATTTAATTATTAATTATATGAATATTGTGTAAAAGAAAAGTACTATATATGTTTATGCAGATATATATAAAATTCTAAAAGCTTTTTTTTAAAAAAAAAAAAACGATAAAAATAAAAAGTATAAATAATAATAGAAAAAAAATAATATTCATAGATTTATAAAAAAAAAAAAAACAAATAAAAATGTTTAGATATACCATATTATAGCAGAAAAAAAAAATAATATTTAAAGTTTAAGAAAAAAAAATTAAAAATGTTAAGGTGTACAATATTTTATATTTATGATTTAATATTTGATTTATAATAAATTTCTATATTCATTGAATAAATTCTATTAAAATTGAAGTCATTGAATGTGTTTATAATATTTATTAATTAAAAATAAAATAAGATAATTTACTTTTTAAAATCATTTCAAAGAGAAATTATAATTTAATAAAATAAAATTAATCGAAAAGCAAAATAGAAGTTGGAAAGTCAATATTAAAGACATATTGTACTTATATATTATTATGAATTCCAATTAATTAATCAATTAATTAATTATATATGTAATTATTTATATTAATCAAATATTTCTTTTGTAAATATTTAAAAAAAAGAAAGGATTATTAATTATAAATAAAGAATATATTATTATATTTTAATTTAGATGCTTTATTAGAATTTCATATATATATATATTTTATAATTAATTAAAAATCATTTTAAACAATACACTTTTTATTAAAATATAAAAATAAAATTATTAAAAAAACTTTTTTTAATTAAAATATAAAAATAAAAAGTTTATCTAATAATAAAATATGTATATTTATACAATAACTAAAAAAAAATTTTTTTTTTTTTTAATTAAAATAATTGCTATTATGGATATTTAAATATCTTAACGGATTTTTTTAAAAATTATTATTAAATGATTATAACATTCCCTTTAATTAATTATTAATAATTTTTATAATAATAAAAAAAAAAAAAAAATAAAAAATAAAATAAAACAGAATAAAAAGTATGCTTGTTGTGTTATAAAATATTTCTCTAAATTTTTATATAAATTTATTAAAGAATTTTAATATTTTCGAATAAAATGTAGTATAATAATATTTTAAAATTTATTAAAATTTTTTAAAAAATATACAATTACTTAAAACTTTTCTTATTAATATTATAAATAAATTACATATTAATATTAGTATATTTAAAAAAAAAAATAAATAAATAAAAAATAAAATTAGAGTAAATTTAATATTTTGATAATATTAAAGCTAAAAACTAAATAAAAATTGAATAAAAATTAAAACACAAATTATTTCGAAATTAAATTTATATAAAAAGTAAGATTCAATATTTGAAAAAATATAATAAGAATAAATATAAAATATATATATATATATATATAGAATTTCATATTCTTTTAAAATTGCAATACAAATATGAATTCAAATTTACTAGATAGAAAATATTTTATAGAAAATGGAACTAAAGCAACAAATTTGCAATGGTTATTTAGTAAAGGAACTAATTATGATTGTTATTTAGAATATATCAATAGTCTTGATAATGAAACAATTTTAAATAATAAAATTAATGACATTCGAACAATTATATATGCTTTACATAGACCATTACAGTTTACCTTCTTTTACTGGACAATTCTAATATTTATTCTACATAAATTTAATTTTAAAAAACCTGTAATGAAAATTATACTGGCTCATTTTATATTACGGTAATTATAAACAATTCAAATATTTTATATAATATATTTTTAATTTTATTTTTTTTTTTTTTTTTTTTTTTTTTAAATAATAAAATAATAAAATAAAATAAAATAAATAGTGAAGTAATATAAAAGAGTAAATTATTAATAAAAATAAAATAAAATAAAGAATGAAGTAATATAATAAAATAAAGTATTAATAAAAATAAAAAATAAAGAGTGGTATAAAAGAATAGAGTATTAATAAAAATAAAATAAAATAATAAAAAAAATTAAAAAATTTATTATAACTTTATTAAATATATAAAACTATCTTATATATAAATTATAAATATATATATTGTATCACTTATTATTATTTTATTTTTATATTTATAAATTCTTCTTTTATTTCTTAAAATATTATTATTATTTGCTATATTTATTCAGATCTTTAGGTGATGTAATAGATAAATTTGGTGATTTAATGCCACGCTATTATGCCAATGAAAGGATTTTTGACAATGAAAATAATTTTATTGGTTTTAAATGTAGATATGATTCAAGTAATCCTGAAAGACATCCGTTAAGATGGTTTTTAACAAGACAAATAGGATGTACGCTGTGGTGTACAGGCGAAATTGTCGGAGATTGGTATCCATTATTTAGAACAAAAGCAATGTCATGGGATAAAAAATCTATTCTTTTAGTTTATTTTACTTGTGGATTATTTAATTTTTCAAAGATATCTTTGTTTGTATATCATTATAAACTTCTTCCATCCCAACTCTATGATAAAGATGGGGTATATGATCAAGATACTGTAGATAAATTTTACTTTCCATATTGGTATATTCAAATACTTATTATTTATACCTCCGTTATATATGATTTTTCGGTGTATTATGTATTGAGAAAAAATCTATCAAAAATAAGTCAATCAAATATTGGCTTTATTAAAAAATTTAAAATGCTTTCTCAGTATAGAATACTTGTTTCTACTTTTATATGCTTTGCTTTCTTACCAATTATATCGATTACTCTTATGTTAAAAATATACTTCTTCAAAGCTTATAACTATCATAAACTAAACTTTTCCTTTGATGAAATTCGTCAATCAATTACTAATGTTCAATATTTTATGATTTTTATAGATCAAATTTTATTATTACATAAAAATGATGATGAAGACACAAGAAGAGTTACTTTACCTTCTAGTATGTCATCTGGTAATTATTATGTTGATAACAAATCTAATTCAGTAATTACTGGTAATCAATCATCGTCTCATCAAAGTAGTTTATATAAATTTCATTTTAATAAATCAAACAACAATTACAGTGATTTTGTTGATTACAAGAATTATGAAAATAGTTTGAAAGCAAAGAATAATGATAGTTATAATAATCAAAGGGATATAATTAAAAATCATATATCTCATGAATTACCAAAAGATAATCTATCTAATAGTAATAATAAATTTATATCTGATTATGATGATATACTAATAAGAAATTTATCTAATAACGGTAGATCTTTGACCAATTGCAATAATTATTTTGTTTTAGAAGATGAAATAAATTATTTAAATAAAAAATTATAAAAAAAAAAAAAAAAGAAAATTATTAAAAAAAATTTTTTTAAATATAATTTATTCGTAAATTTATAGATAATATTTTTTTTTATAATATACCATTTTAATTAATAATTTTTAAGGAAAAATAAATATATATAGAGAAAAAAAAAGAAGTAAAATAAAATTTAACAAAAAAAAAAAAAATATAATATAATAAATAAATAAATAAATAAAACTGTTAAAGTTAGAAAATATATATATATATATATATATAAAACACATGTAATAATAAATTAATAAATTAATAAAATATACAAATAAAAAATATTAAATATATTATAAAAATATTTTTGTTTATAAATTATTTTCTAAAAAAATTTTTTATTTCATTTTTTTTTGTCAATATTTGTGCAAATATTTAAAACAACAACAACAACTGACAATAATAATAATAATAATAATAATAATAATAATAATAATAATAATAATAATAATAATAGTAATAGTAATAATAATAATAATAATAATAATAGTAATAGTAATAATAATAATAATAATAATAATAATAATAGATTTAATTAAATTATTATAATAAAGTAAAATATTTTAATAATGTAATAATTATATATCAATCAACATTTTTGTTTGTAAAATGGAGTAAATCTAACTGCATTATAAAGGATCTCATTAAATATATTTCCAAAATGCTTTATTATTTCTGAACTAAAGAATCTAGAACACTGTATAAAAAAATCAAAAAAAAAATAAATGTGTGAAATATGACGATATTTTAGAACGTTACTGGAAATCAGTTTCCAAATTTCAAGGTATTAATGGTCAAAATTACGATAATAACAAGTTCTCAAATAATAAAGATATAATAATGGTTAGTTTAAAATATTCCCAATTCAACTTAGGGTTTTCGTGGATTATATATTTACACTGTGGTTATAAATACAATATTACTATTGCTATTAGAATAGATAGAGTTTCAGATGATTGTCCCAAGACTTGCCCCTGTTGTGGGGAAGGTAATCAATCTTTTGAGCATTAGATTTTTAAATGCAATGCACTTGCATTTTTAGATGGAATTCTTTAAATTTTATCGATGATCTCTATGTTTTGTTCGTAAGGAAGATTAGAGCGTTAAATCCTCTTTCGTCCTATGACTCTATTTCTGATTTTGAAGATTATATCAATCATTATATATACTTGTTCCTTCTTGGTGGAACTTTAGCTTTAAACGAGCTACATTTCGATAGAGGGGAACAAAGACAATTAAATGAAGTACTTTCCAAAGGTTCATCTGAGTCACCTGTTCCAAAAATAATGGGCTTGGTGGAATTCTTAACTAGCGCAATACTTATCATAAGTAGTTCGTTTGGAGCTATTATTTGATAGGTATTCCAAAATACCGAGCTTAACCAAGAGCGTCGACTATCATACTGATAAGGTATAATGATAATACATGATCATTATCTATTTCTACGAAGGGTAAATCTCGACATAGAATTTCAATAAATGATGAATCCGTGTAGAATTTAGTGGACACCACACTATTTATTTTAAAGATGTTACTTCTTGGTTTTATTTCTTTTTTATTTGTTAGGAAGAGAAAATTCCCGCATAGTACAACTTGCATAGTATTTTTTGAGCTTTTTTATTTTTTATTTTTTAAATTTTTTTTTTTATTTTTAATTTCAAATGTACTTTTTACCTACATGTAATTTTTATAATAAAATTAATAAAATTATGGAAGTATATTCTCTTACTTTTTTTTTTAAAAAAAAAATAAATCAACATTTGTTAGAACGAATAATTTAATGTATGAAATATTTATTTCAGGTATAACATCTCTAATATATGAAATATTTATAATTCATAAATATATGTGCTTTAGCACATATATATATATTTACCTATCTACTAAAAAAATAGATAAAAAAAAGTAAATATTAAATTTTATTATAATATTTGACTTTTATTATTTTATTATTATAATTATTATAAATAATAATAAATATATTTACTAATTTTATCTTTTTTTTTTATATGTATATTATTAACACTAATTTCATTTTTTTTATTAATATAAAAATTATAGTAAAATAATAATAAATTATATTAAATTATTATTTATATTAATACAAACATAAAAATTATAAATGCTGTGATATATATATATATATATATTAATATAAAATATTTAAATTTTTAATAGTTAAAATAAAAAATATATTTAATTATCTATATATAATATTTTAATTTAATTATGGAATTAATTAATTTTCATTTTTATTTCAAGAGAATTTAATAAATCTTGTCATATTTTCAATAAATTCCTATATTATCGATAGAACATATAGAACATATCATTATTTTATTTTTGTTGAATTAGAAAAATTCCTTTGATATACTGATGTCATCGTCTTTTGGAACTTTAAACTTAATATGCCATTTTTATTATTAAATATATATGCTTAATATAATATTATTTAAATATGATCACTTATATTTATTCAAGTAAAAATAAAAATATTTGATTACACATTAAAACTACCAAGCAACTTTCTCACATATTCTTAATTCAGAGAAATGTTTTATTTTTATGATATTTAATTATAATTATCTATTTCATTAGTTGTTCTTGTAATTAAAATAAACTATTTAATGAATTTTTATGTAAAGTATTATAAATATTAATAATTATTATTTAAGGAAATATTTAATAACTATATAAATATAATTATAAAATAAAAAAAATATGATTAATACATTATGTTAAATTTTATTATTTCTTATTGTATTAAGTATAATTAATATTTAGAAATAAAGTCACGTCACTTCACGTCACTTATAAAGGACATTATAAAATCATTAGATTTAAATTAAAAATTATTTTATATTAATTAAGGTTTGAGTATTTCATATTATATCAATATTTAAATGTTTATATTGGGTAACGGAATATAGGAATATTTTTAATCAAAATTATATTAAATAATTATTATTAAATTGGTTTATTTTTTTTTTGGTTAATATAATAAATAAGGTTCTTTTGAACCTTATTTATTAATATTAATAAAAGAATTCTAATAAAAGAATATTTATAAAAACTTATAAAAAATATTTAACACTTTTAATTAGAAAAACCATATCTACATCATATGTATTTATCAAAAAAGTATTTCGTATTACTGAATATATAAAGAATTAAATACTAAATTTTTAATAAATTAAATAAAATAAATGATGGAACTATGAAATTGTTTTTCATTATTTTTTATTTAAATATAAATTAGAGAAAAAATCCTAATTTATTGAAAATATGGATTATAAATAACTATATATAATCCATTAAATATAGTTATTAATGGGTTAAAATAAAAGTGAGTGATATTTTTGTTCATGAAGAGTTATTTAAATTTACTTGTCTCACATAATGATATATAAACCGCATATTTTTTTACGAAGTAAAAAAAAAACATTTTTAATATATATTTAGCCAATTACAATTAATGTATTGTTAATCATCAACATTATTATTTATTTAAGTTTATATAAAAAGTAATAATTATATAATAATATTAATTATTATAATAGAAAATGAATTAAAACTATCAGATTATAAAAATTTTATATATAAAATGTTTCAAATATAAAAATAATAATAATAATAATTATATATATTTATAAACGATCAACAATTATAATAATTAAAATTTATATTTCTAT
Source organism: Neocallimastix lanati (nom. inval.) (assembly GCA_016946835.1). Classification (NCBI taxonomy): domain Eukaryota; kingdom Fungi; phylum Neocallimastigomycota; class Neocallimastigomycetes; order Neocallimastigales; family Neocallimastigaceae; genus Neocallimastix; species Neocallimastix lanati (nom. inval.). The sequence continues at coordinate 455,195 of JACVTC010000102.1, read as the reverse complement.
ATAAAATAATATAAATTGTTTATATTATTTTTTCCCATAAAATGAAATTTTTTATTAAATAAAATTTATAATATATATAATATTAATATAAATGTTATGATTTATTAAATATTTTTAATAAATAATAATAATAATTATTATATATATATAAAAATATTTTAAAATAAGAATTTTTATTCTTAAATTTTTTTAATTTAATATTTAAGTAACTTTAATAAATAATAATATTATTATTAATTAAATTATACCAGTTATTAGAAATTAAATTTTTATAAAATAATAGTAAATGTTCTTTTTTTTATAGAAATATAGTTTGAGTATTGTTTATAATGAACTTATTTTTATTTTTATCAAAATAATTAAAAAAAAAATTACTAAATAAATAAAATTTGGTATTGATAACTTTAATAAATAATAAAAATTATAAAATAATATTAGAATTGCCTATACCAATTTCTAAATAATTATAATAATTATTATTTATAAATTATACAAAGATAAATATTATATAATAGTATTATGATATATAAATTTTATAAATTATATATCCACTTTCTCTATGATAAGCAAAAATTTTTTTATTCTATTATATTACATATAGTATTTTATATTTTAATTATAATAGTAATCCTTTTTAAACAATTTCTAGATAAGATTACAATTTTTGATACAATCTACAAAAAAAAAAAGATTATTCCACATGAATCTCTTAATTTATAAATAAGCTTTAATATTTGAAGACATTTTATTGAAAAATTACTTTTTTCTTTCTGATTATTCAACATTTTAAAGTTTAAATAATAAATGATAGCTAATATTATAATAACTGTAAAAATATATAAACTATTATTTATTTATTATATATTATTTATTTAATATATATTATTTATTTATTATTTAATATATATTATTTATTTATTATTTATTATCATCATAATATTATTATATTATAATATTATGATTAAGAATTTAAATTTTATTCTTATGTTTAAATATTATTTCTGTAATAATTAATTTATATTATCGATTAGCATTAAAAATAATGATATTATACTATATTTGTATCATAATTGATGATTTGTATTATTATTATAATATTAGTATTATTGTATTAGAAATAAAATAATTAGTTTTTATTTAATTAATAAAAATAAGTTTTATAGGTAAGGAAATTAAAAATATTAAAAAAAAAAAAAAAATCTCATACTTATTTAATTTTATTTATAATTATTTTTGTTATAATAAAGGAAAAAAAAAAATAACCATTAATTTATTTATATTATTGTTTTATTTATAATTATAAAATTAATTTATTTTTTATCTTTATTTTTTATTTTTTTTTTACTATTATAATCAAATATTATTATAATCCTTTAAAATTTATGGAAGAAAGAAATATCTTTTAAGTTTCATTTTGTTACAAATATAATTAAAGTTCCTTATTTTTTTTTTCTAGTTTTTTTTTTCATTCGTATTTATATATATATATTTGTTTTAATTAAAAAAATTAGGGATATTATTATCAAAGATAAAACATGAAATTAATAAATTTTATTTTTAATTTTTTATTTTTTTAATTTATAATTTCACGTTATTGGTAATTATAAAACAAAAAAAAACCAAAAAAAAAAAAAAAAAAAAAAAAAAAAAAAAAAATCAAAAAAAAAAAAAAAAAAATCAAAAAAAAAAAAAAAGAATCTAAAATATTTAACTATATCTATATATAAACATTAATTATTTCCTATCTTTTTTTTTTTTTTTTTTTTTTTTAATTATAAAATGATAAATAATAATATTAATAATTAAAAACTGATGTATATATAAAATAATATTATTTAATCAAATTAATAATAATAATACTAGTAATTATTTAATTATAATATTAATATATCATATTAAACATAAGATAAAATAAAATAAAAAATAGAATTAAATAAAAAAAAAATAATATAGAAAGAAAAAAAGAAAAAATGTATTCTCAAATAGAAATGGAAGCTCAAAGAAAATATTTTATTGAAGATAGATCTAAAGCTTCTATATTTCAGTGGCTAACAAGTAAAGGAACAAATTATACCTGTTATGTTAATTATATAAATAGTCTTGATAAAGAAGGAGAATTAAATAATGAAATTGATGTAATAAGAACGATAATATATGCATTACATAAACCACTTCAATTTACTTTTTTCTACTGGACCTTATTAATTTTTATTCTTCATAAATTTAATTTTAAAAAACCAGTAATGAAAATAATTTTAGTTCACTTTATATTACGGTAAATATTTTTAAAAATGTTAAAATATAAGATAACATTAGCAAAGATAGAAAAAGAATTTTTAACTAAAAAGTTATAATTATTAATATTGTATAAAATATTAAAACATGAAGACTAATTTTTTTTTTTTTTTTATATTAATATTTAATAGTTCCTTAGGAGATATTATAAATAAATTTGGGGATTTAATGCCACGTTATTACGCTACATCTAAAACTGTAACAGAAAAAGGACAAGATTCCTATGGTTGCCAATATAATTCACCTTCACCAGAAATGCATCCATTAAAATGGGTTTTAACTCGTCAAATTGGCTGTATTTTTTGGTGTCTTGGTGAAATTGTAGCAGATTGGTATCCATTATTACGTACTAAAGCTGTATGTAAAGAGAAAAAAAATATACGAATGGTTTATGTTACCTGTGGTATATTTAATTTTTTCAAAGTTTTATTAATTATCTACCATTTTACTCTCAGTCCCTCCAAATTATATAATGAAGAAGGAGTTTATGACAAAAAAAAAATTGATTTATTTTACTTTAACTATTGGTTAATTCAATTAGCTATCATTTATACTTCTGCTATTTATGATGGGTCCGTTTATATTGTCTTAAAAAAGAATTTTGATAAAATGAATTATACCCAATTTGGATTTATTGGAAAATTCAAAACTATTTCTGAATATAGAATTCTTGTTTCGGCTATAGTGTGTGCCATCTTTTTACCTATTATTTCAGTAACAATTATATTAAAATATTACTATTACCTCCGTTATGATTATCACAATTTAGAATTTTCATTTGATGAAATTAGACAATCCATTAATAATGTTCAATATTTTATGATTTTCATTGATCAAATATTATTATTTCAATCAAAAAATGAAGCCTCGGTAGAAGTTTCAAGACCAAAAAGTTCAATGATATTAGGAAATGGTAGTAAAAATGATATTTATAGATCTAGAAGTATCATAAAAAATATGAGCAATATCAACTTCAGTAATAACAATAATAGTGTCTATGATTTTAAAAATCAATATAACACTAATTATATACCGAAATTTAATCCAAGCCCATCAAATGACAGTATTAATATGAACAATGTATACTCCAATATCTATTCTAACTCTAATATAAATATAAATAATAGTGAAAATTTATATAATTATAATTTTAATTCATCAAATGAAACAATAATTAAAATAGAAAATAACAATGAAGAGAAAAGTCAAAAGAGCGGCTCTTCTGAATCAACTATTTATTATTTTAATAGTTAAAAAAAAATCAAAAAAAAAAAAAAAAAAAAAAAATAATTAAAAAAAAAATATTATATAAATATATAAATATATTTATTTATATATTTATATATTTTTATATTATAATTTATAAAATATAATTTACTTAAATATCATAAATCAGTATATAAAATAATATATATATTATTAATATTTTAACAAAATTATTTCCATAATAAATTTATAATTATTTAAATTTTTTAAAATTATAAATAAAATTTTATTAATAAAATATTTATTCTAATAATAAAATATATATTCCAATAATATAAATATTAGAATATATTCGTATTATTTATTATAATAGAAATTTGTATTATAAAAAATAAATATATATAAAACATAGAATTTTTGAGGTATATTACTAATTTATAAAATGATTTATAGAAATAATATAAAATTCATTTAAAAAAAAAAAAGAAAATAAAAATAAAAAAATAAAAAATAACTTATTTTAAAATACAATGTTAAATAAATAAAATAATGATGGTTATTAATTACATTAAAATCATAAATTGAATGAATATTAATAATTAAATTATTATTATTATTTACCTTTATTATATATAATTTTTTTTTTTTTTAAACATATATATATATAAAATAAAATAAAATAAATATTAAAATTTATTATTATTTGTTACAAATTTATAAAAAAAAAAAAAATAAATTTTTTGGATATATTAGTAAATAAACCAATGAAAATATCTATCAAAAGCTTCAGATTAAAATTTAAAAATTTAAACCAATGGATAATGATAAAGATTTATTATGGATTATTTTTATAAATATTTTAATCAATATTCTTTGAATATCTTTTTTTTTATATATATATATATATATGTGTATAATATCATAAATGGAATTAAAATTAATTGAATATGATATAAACAAATAAAAGTTTTTTTTTTTTTTACCAATAAATAAATAATATAATATTAAATTTTTTTAATAATAAAAACAATTCGAATAATAAATTGAAAATTAGAAATTAAAAAAAAAAAAATAAAAAATAAAAAAAAATTACGTATATAATAAAATTAGACATTTTATAATATTTTAAATATTTAAAGATTAATTATAAGTATTAATAAGTATATTTATATTAGTAAATATGTATAAATAACTTAAAATTATATACAAAGAATATTAATAGAATTTCATCTATTAGTATACAAATATAGAAAACACCATCTTTTAATATTTTATTTTCTCTAAATATATATCTGAAATAATTATTTATATATACATAATTTACATAATTTTTATTATCAATATATTTAACAAGTTACACATATTGTAATAAATTAGAATATTTATATGTGACATAATTTATATATATATATATATAAAAAGACATATAAATTAAAATATTAAAATATTATTACAATATAATAAAATCATATATTTAGTATTCCCATTTTCTTATAAATTATTATTTATTAAAATTTACTATTATTATTATTATTATTATTATTATTATTATTATTATTATTATTATTATTATTATTATTATTATTATAAGAATTTTGGAAAAATATAAAACTAATAAACATATACACAATTAAATTTGCGGAAAAAAATATTTTAAATAAAAAAAAAAATGAAATAACAATAAAAATAAAAATAAAATATATATTTTACTAGAAGAATAATTTATTATTATTTATTATTGTATTGCTATCATTTATTATTTATTTATTTGTTTATTATTTTTATTTAATATTAATTTTTTTAATATTAATTTTAAATTTTTATTTATTTTCAAAATTTTTTCCACAACTTAAAAGAGAAAATAATAAATAATTATTAGATAAATATAGATTTATTTATTTATTTATTTATTTAAAGGATTTATTAATTATATCTTTCCTTAAAAAATATCATTAATAAAATTAATAAATCCTTTAAAGGAAAGATATGTATAGCTATTGTTAAAATTCTAATTTAGAGAATTAAAAATTTTTTGATTGATTTTATTATGTTTATAATTAATAATAAAGCCAATAAATAAATACATAGGTAATTAAATGTGTGGAAAAAAAATATTATAAAATAAAATTTTAATTAAAACATTTATTTTAATAGACTTAATAATTTTGAACAATATTAAATTTACTACCAAATTTTTTAATTAATATTTAATGATACATTTGTGTTACTGTAGAAAAACGAATATTAATATTTTATAATGGTAACAAAATTTTGAAATATAAAAAATAATATCAGCAATTAAAAAAAAAAAAAAAAAAAAAAAACCTCTTAATGAAATTTATTAAGAATATAATATATTTTCTAATGAAATAATTTAATGATACTGTATAATAAAATAATAGATTAAAACAAAAAATTATCTATAATTTTTATATATATATGTCTTTTATATTATTTAGCATTAAAGAAAATTTTATAAATAGAATTTATTAATATTTAATATAGTAATATTTTATTTTTTTTAATATTTTTATAATAGTAATAATTATAGTTACTAATTTATTTTTTTTTTTTTTTTGTATTAGTTTGGTGTATTAATACATTAGTTTATCAAATTATTCATAAAAAAAATATATGAATAATTTTATTATGACTAAAACAGAAAAACAAGGTAAATGAAACAATAATATTATTATATTAATGAAAGTTTTCATGTGAATAACCAAAAAACTTTATTTTATTTTATTTTTATTATATATATTTCATTATTAATATTTTAAATATATAATATAGTATTAACCATTTACTTTATACTTTTGTAGTAATATTAAAAACCTTAATAAATAATAAACAATAATTTAATTAAATTGGGATAACAAAATACACATAATAAAATATATATGTTTATTTATTTTTTTCATTTATTTTTTATTTTTTATTTTTAATCATATTGTTATAAAAAAAATTTTATTTATAAAATAAAGTTTTTTATTTATTTTTTTTATTATTTTAATAATATTTTATTAATATTTTTTTTATATTTTATGATTATTTAAATTAATGTTTATGTGATAACCACAATCTGTCTAACAAATCATATTATTTTATATATAATTCTAAATTTAAATTTTTGGTACATATCCAATTCTATTTTTTTATATTTAATATAATAAATTAGTATTAAATTAAAACATAAAGTTAAAAATAAACCGTTTTTTTTTTTATTATTTTTATTTTTTTTTTTTAATATTTCTTTTTCTTTTCTCAAGAAAATAATTATATTATTAATTAAATAATGAAACTGGTATTAAGAAAATATAAGTAATTAATTGTTTATATTAAATAGTTAATATATTAAACAGTTAATATATTAAACGGTTAATATATTGAACAGTTAATAAAATAAAAGAAGAAAAAAAATAGTATATATTATATAAATAATATAAATTCCTTAAAATGTTATAAAAAAATGTTAATTATATTTTATAAAATAAAAAAAAATAAAATTGTATATAAAAAATATATATTTATTTATTCATATTGTATATAATAATATTAAAGAAAAATATAACTGTTTAATATTAATTTTATATCAAATATTCATATTGGTGATATAATATAATAATATAATAAAGAAGTGATATTATATAATTAAAAAAAAAAAAAAAAAAAAAAAAAGAAAGAAAGAAATACGAATAAATATAACTGTCTAATATTAATTTTATATCAAATATTCATATTGGTGATATAATATAATAAGAAAGAAATACGAATAAATAAGTAAAAAAGGGGGAAAATAATATTTATAAAGCACTTTTAATTCATCAAATAATTCAATTTCTATTGTATATATAAAATAAAATTACATAACAATAATTATAATAAAAGTTAAAAATGATAAATTTAGAATCAGAAAGGCAATATTTTATAGAAAATGGAGAAAAGGCAACATATTTTCAATGGTTAAGAAGTAAAGGAACAAACTTTACTTGTTACGAAATTTATACAAATAATCTCAGCAAAGAAGAATATATAAATAATCAAATTGATATAATAAGAACAATAATATATGCCCTTAATAAACCAATACAGTTTACTTTTTTCTATTGGACTTTATTAATTTTTATATTACATAAATTTAATTTTAAAAAAACAGTATTAAAAATTATTCTTGTTCATTTCATATTACGGTAAATATTATAATTAGAAAATTAGATTTAAACATAAACTAAATTTCAAGTATAAATAAAAATTTCAAATATAAATTTTAAATATTGATAGATATCTTTTATATATATATATATAACAATTATATAAATTATATATATATATTAATATAGTTCTTTAGGTGATGTAATAAATAAATTTGGTGATTTAATGCCTCACTATTTTTCAAATATCCCTGTCACCGATGTGAATGGTAATATCATTAGTTATCAATGTAAAAATGATTCACCTTCTCCTGAAATGCACCCATTAAGATGGTTTCTAACTCGACAAATAGGCTGTATGTTTTGGTGTATAGGTGAAATGGTTGCTGACTGGTATCCATTAATTCGTACAAAAGCAGTAGCAAAAGAACAAAAATCTATATGGATTGTATATGTAAGTTGTGGATTATTCAATATTTCAAAGTTATCCTTAATTATACTTCATTGGACTCTCAGTCCAACAGAATTATATGATAAAAATGGAGTTTATCAAAAGAAAAAAGTTGATTTATTTTATTTCAACTATTGGATAATACATTTAATTATTATATATTCCTCTTTCATCTATGATTTTTCCGTATATTATGTGGTGAAAAAAAGTTTATCATATGTTAAAACTAGTGAAATAAGTTTTTTAAAGAAGTTTAAGAGCTTTTCTCAGTTTAGAATTCTTGTTACCGCTGGAGTTTGCGCTGTATTTTTACCTATAATTTCCGTTACTATTATCATTAAATTTTATTTCTATAAAAAATACCAATATCATAATTTAGAATTTTCTTTTGATGAAATTAGACAATCAATAAACAATGTACAGTATTTTATGATTTTCATTGATCAAATTTTGTTAATTCATTCCAACGAAGAAGAAACCCAATATTCTGTTAATATCTCAATTAATGGTATTTCTACTACCGATGATAAGAAAAAATCAATTTCGAATAGTTCATTCATAAATTATAATACATTAAAGAGTAACCATTCAAATTATACCTTAGATCATAGTAATTCTAAAGGAAAAAATGATAATAGTTATAGTACCTTAAAAAGTAATTATTCAAATTATACCTTAGATCATAGTAATTCTAAAGGAAAAAATGATAATAGTTATAATACCTTAAAAAGTAATTATTCAAATTATACCTTGGACCATAATTTATCTAAAGGAAAAAATAATGAAATTAATCACAGAAAACTTCGTAGTAATGGTAACAGTAGTATAACATTGACTGAAAATAGTAATGAAAACCAAACCTTTCTTAGAACTAATCGTAGTAATAGTTACAGTAGTAGCTATTACTATGATAATCTTAATTATCTTAATAAAAGTAACAGTTATATAGATAATCAGACTTTGAGTAGATATAATCGTAGTAATAGTTTCAGTAGTAGTTCTGCTTATAATAGTATTCATTCTATGAAACGGATTAAACATAGTAATAGTAATTTATTGAATTACGACAAAAATAATAATATAAATAACAACACCAACCGTAATAATGTAGATAACAATACCAACCATAATAATGTAGATAATAACACTAATTATAATAATGTAGATAATAATAAAAATGATATTATTAATAATACAAATAACAAAACTAACCATAATATTATAAATAATAGTAAAAATAGCATTATTAATGATGCGAATAACAGCACAAACTATAATATTATAAATATTAAAACTAGTCCTATTAATATAAATAATAACAGCAGCGTTAGACAAAGTAAAATCTTTAATTGTAATAATAATAATAATAATATTTATACCAATGATAATGAAAACTCCATTACAATTAATAACAATAATAACATTATAGAATATAATAACTTTGTAATTGATAACTACAATAATAGAAAAAGTGACATTGTAAACTATGATAATACCCATAATGGGGTTGATTAAGAATGAAATTAATAACATTAACTCCTAAAAAAAAAAAAAAAAAAAAAAAAAAAAAAAAAAAAAAAAAAAACCAAGGCTTATAAATATATATATAATGTAATAGAATTAGATACAATTTTAAATAAGGCATATATATAATGTAATATGATAAAAAAGAAATTTGAAATTAAAAAATTTTTCAATAGCTATCTGTAATTAACTATTTTAACTTAAAATTTTTGAAATTACATAGCTTCAATAGCTATCTGTAATTAAACTATTTAAAATAAAAAATTTTTGAAATTAAATTAAATTTTTATTAATATAGAATTTAAAAGTATTTATATTTATAAATAATTATATATTAGTATTATTACTACATATTTGGATATAATCGAATATATATATTTATATATTCGAATTCTATCATAAATTATATAATTTATTGTTAATAACTAATAATAATATAAATTAAAATTTAAAATTTAGACCAATGAACATTTTTAAAGTAATAGTTTAAAAATTATAAATTTTTATATTATTTTGATCTAAATAATACTAAGCTTAATTTTAATTTTTGAACATTGAACAATAAAAAAAAAAAAAGATATTGTTTCACAAATATTATATATTAAATTTATATCATAATTAATAAAAATTATTAATATAAATAAAATAATCGAATAATATATTGGATATTTGATTATTTATTTAGAAAAATCATTTTTAAAATTTATTATTATTATTTTTTTTTTTTTTTTTTTTTTTTTTTTGTTTTGAAAATTAATAATTATATTTTGTTCTTTTCTTTTTTTTTTTTTTATTTTTTATTTTTTATTTTTATTTCATTTCTATTTATTTTTATTTAAATATTACTAAACATGTTTTATTTCTATTCAAAAAAAAAAAAAAAATTTTTCTTTAATATTATTTGACTTTTAAACATAATTAATGGTAATTCCACTTCATAATAATAATAATGAAATATCGATATCTCTTATATATTTATATAGAACAATATGGAAATAATTGAATGTTTAAAAGATATTAAAATAATATTGATATTTTATTTTTCAGATTGTCAATTCAAACCCTAATCCTGTATAAGAATTCTTTTATAAAAAATCTTATAATCTGGAAAGAGATTCATTACATATGAACTTTTTTTTTGAATTTGTTCATACACCTTATTTTGAATTTTACTTTTATTTCACATTTACATTTAAAATATTATTATATTCAATTTGGATAAATAATATTTTTTTTTTTAAATTTGTTGTTTTTAAAAAAAAAAGTATTCATTGTATTTCATTATTCCCGTCTACTTGCAAATTTTAACAGTTTCTTAAGTTGAGATCTTGTTGGAACACATAACACAATGGCATCTGCAAAAGAGACCTCCACAACATAGTTTATCACCAAAAGAGATTCCTTAAATCCGTGTCTTCCTTTTTTTTTTTTTTGAATTAACTTCTGTAAGTGGATATAAGGTAGCGTTTTTTTTTTTTTTTTTTTTTTTTTTTTGCAGTACAATTTTACTGTCAGTAAGTCGATGAGGAGGTAATTTATCAACTTTAATTTTATTAAAAACTTCTATTAAATCTCTATATGCCTCTGGAATATCCATAATTTTAAAGTCTTCTTCTTCCTTTTCATCATCAAAATAATCCTATGAATCATTATTATTAAATAAAAAATGAATAAATAAAATAATTGAAATTAAATTCATCTTGAATTTCAATTTTTTTAATGAATATTTTGTAGTATTGCTCATAGTTACACAAGCTAAATTTTTGTTTTTATTATTTACTAAATTTTTTGAATTATTGTAATTTTTTCTGGAATTTGGAACGTTTTTTGTATAATTATTAGATATAAATGTGGCTTTATATTTTTGATTTACTTAATGTTATTATTATAATTCATGTAAATTTTAAAATTTCATATATTTTGAATCATTAGTTGGGGAGTTATTTGTGGTTGAATCTACTAAATTGGTTTGTTTGCATTGAATTTTTGATTCAATATAAATTTTATTTTTATTAAATTTTGAAAAATTAGTTTTATTAAAATTTAATATTTATTAAAATTTGGACTTAATTTATAAATAAATTCTTTATTTTTTTAATAATAATATTTTTTTTCCAAAATTATTTAAATTTAAATCTGAAAAAATTATTTTGTTGTTTCATTTGTAATGTAATTTTATTTTTTATCCATAAATTTATTCCCAAGCAATAAATAAATTGGAATTATATCTGTTACTAAAAATTTCCCATTAAGTGTAATTAAATAAATTGAATTTGTTTAATGAGATCTTTGTTTGAAAATAAAGCTTAATATATTCATTGATTTTTGTTGAACCCATAATGCCGCTTTATTTGAATGATATTAGTGTTTTTTTTTTTTTTTTTTATGTCTTTAAATTTAATTTTTTTAATTAATTCTGTCAAAATGAAATTACAATATGAACCGCTGCCTAAAATTGATTCATATTTTAATTTATTTTGTTCTTCAATGTATTACAATTTAATTTGTTTAATTTCGTTGTAATAAGTTTTAAAAAGTTTTGGGATTTCCAGAATTGGATTGGAGTCTGGAATATATATGATAAAATCTATTTAGTGGTTGGTTTTTTGAGCTAATTTTTTGTGGTTTTACTAATATCAGAATATTTTTTATTAATATTATTATTCTGACTGCTGGAATAATTTTTGTAATAATTATTATTGTAATGTTTATAATTATTTTAATAATTTGAACTATTATTTGAATTTCTTTTATTAATATTTTTGTAATTGAAATTAGACATTTTGTATAATTGAGATAAATAAATAATAAAAAAAATAAATAATAAATAATAAATAATAAATAATAAAAAAAATAAATAATAAATAATAAATAATAAATAATAAATAATAAATAATGAAAAAATAAATAATAATAAATAATAAATAATAATAATAAATAATAATTAATAATAAATAATAAAAAAATAAATAATTAATAATAAATAATAAAAAAATATAAAAAATTATAAATAATAATAGAAAAGGATAACTACTTAATAATTAATAATACAATATATTTATTTATGTTTTTAATGTTAAATAATACGTTATGTTTTAATGAGGGAGGTGCATTTCGAAAAATTTCATTTTTGAAAGTTTCATTTCGGAAAATTTACATAAAGAGTTTCATTTAAAAAAAATTTTTTTAAAGTTAATAAATGAATATATTAATAATAAAATAAATAAATAATAAATAATATATATAATTTAAATAAATAACTAAATAAATAAAAATAAATAAATAAAACTATAATAAATAAATAAATTTAAAATTTAATTTTTTAAAAAAAAGAAAAATATTTATATACATATATACATTATATAATAATAAATATTCATTAGAATTAAAGCTTTAAAAAAATAAAATATTTTATCATACATTTTAAATGTTCTATAATATATGATTAATAATAATTATATATATATATAAATAAGTATTAATAATTTAAAAGTTGTATAAAGATAATAATTTAAAATATAACTATTAAAATTAAAATAATTAAAAAATAATTATTATAAAGACTAAAAAATAATATCTAAATAATTTAATTGATCATTTTTACACCTTAATTCCTTGAGCAGTATTTTAAAAAAATTTTAATTACTAATAAAATTTTTTTAATAAAAGAAATATTTATAAATAATTCAGTAGAAAAAAAAAAAAAAAAAAGATGAGGATATCATAAAAAAGGGAGTTAAAAGTAGCACAAAGTTAGGATGATTTTAGGTGGTATCTATTTTTTTTTTATTTTGTATTTTATATTTTATATTTTATATTTTTTATTTTATATTTTTATATTTTTTATTTTTTTTATATTTTTTATTTTTTTTATATTTTTTATTTTTTTTTATTTTTTATTTTATATTTTTATATTTTGTATTTTTTTTTTTATTTTTTATTTTTTATTTTTTTAAAAATAAAAAATAAAAAAAGTAGATACCACCTAAAATCATCCTAACTTTGTGCTACTTTTAACTCCCTTTTTTATGATGTTCTCATCTTTTTATTTTTTTTATTTTTTATTTCATATTTTTTTTTATTTTTATTTTGTATTTTTTTTTATTTATTTATTTTATATTTTATATTTTATATTTTTTATTTTATATTTTATTTTTTATTTTATATTTTTATATTTTTTATGTTTTTATTATTTATTTATTTATTTATTTATTTATTTATTTTATTATTTATTTATCTATTTATTAAAATTTTCCGAAATGAAACTTTTCAGAAATGAAACTTTTGTGATATGACACACTCGTTTTAATTTATGTTAACAATAATAGATATAATATGAAAATAAAAACTTTAATTATTAATAAATTATTTTGTTAGTAATTACATAAAAATAAATTAATAAATCATTAATTAATCATTTGATTAATTATCATTGATTTATAGTGTGATTTTATGTAACATGATATAAAATAGATTTATGATGTATCATAAATTTCATAAATTATCATAAATTCAATACAATTGCATAAATTTAATGTAAGCATAAAATTTATCACATAAATTTTATGTTATATAAATATGTAAATAATTTGTAAATTTATAAGTTTTATTTTATTTTAATTGTTTTATTTTATATATTTTATATATTTTATAATTATTATTAATCTTTAATTATTTATATTATAATATTTTATTCTTGGTCTTTTTCAACATTTGTTTTTATTATATCAATAAATAAAAGTCGTTTAATAATAATAATAATAATAATAATAATATGAAATTATAAATATTAATATTTTAAAATAATTAAATATATTTTATAATAAATAAATTAATAAATTATATTCTTCTGTCTCCCTAAAAGAGAGTAAGAGTTATATATTAAATCGTTTTAAATATTTTGTGTAACTTGGATATATTTACCTAATGTTATTCATGTGATATTCATTCCATATAAAATATCATGAATGTACTATCCACTTTTCTCCTTGTTAACCATAATGTTTTCGTATTTTTATATGGAATAAATAAACACATATATCATATAATAAATAGTAAATAATAAATTATGAATATTAAATAATAGTAAATGGGTAATGATAGATGGTAAATCATAAATAATAAATAAATAAAGGGTAAATAATAAATATATATTAAATTATAAATAAATAGATAATTATTAAGAATTGATAATGATTAATCGTTAAATTAAAACAATGAATAATTAATTATTTTAATTAATTTAAATATTAAAAATAGATAAAAATTAATTATAAAAATTAGAACAATTAAAATTTATACTAAAATTAATTTATACTGTTATAAAATATTAGTATTAGAATATTAAATAGAATTTTAAACAAAAAGATAAAAATAAAAAAAAAAAAAAAAAAGGATTTTCATTTAATTGAATTTTTTTAATTTCATAATGTCATATATTAAATAATTAAAATCTCAACCTTCTTTATTTATATAAATATTTATTCATTCATTTATTTTTATATATATAAATTAAAAAATATATATTTTTTTTACTTAGGGAGTAAAATGTTTAAAATTACTTTATATAGTTATATTTTTTTTAAAAAAAAAATACAATTTAATTAAAATAAAAATGAATTTTATAATAGTTAATAGTAATATTTAATAATTATAAATTGTATATTTAATGATATAAATAATAGAACTTTTCTTATAATTAAGAAATAAAATAATAATAGAAATATTAATTATTATAATTAATTAGGTCATCTATTTATATTCAAATACTAATTTAACTACCTTTTTTCTTTTTTTTTTTTTTTTAAAAAAAAGTTATATTTATTTAAATATAAAAAAAAATAAAATAAATGTATATAAATAAACTTTAATTATAATGTTTGGAATAGATTTAATATATATAATTATGTTAATTAATTTTTTATTAAAAAAAAAAAAAAAAAAAAAAAAAAAAAAAAAAAAAAGACAGATATTATTATATAAAAAAAAAAAAAATATTAATAATAAAATTATAAATTAATATATATATATATTATAAATTAAAAAAAAAAAAGTTTAAATATGAATCATTTTTAAAATATTTAAATTAAAATTAAAAGCTATTAAGACAATTCTAGTTATTGGTTATTCTTATTTTTGGATATTGTTATTGATCGATCAATCTTAAGAATCTCACCAATTACCATAAATGTCATTTTTCATTTATATGTATCAAAAATAATATGAATGAAAAAAAATAAAAAATAAAAAGTAAAATAAAATAAAATAAAAAATAAAAAAAAAAAAAAAAGTAAATAATGAAATAAAATTAAAATTGAAATATTAAAAATTAAGGTTCACTATATTAAATATGTTAATAATAAAAATAATTAATAAATAATAAATAATAATAAATTGAAATCTTATAAAATACATTAAATTTCATTTTTTTTTTTTTTTTTTTTTTTAAATAAAATAAAATTTCAAAATTAGAAGTAATAATATTTAAAATATTAAAAATAAATATATTTATATATTATTTTTATAACAAGTTTAAATCATATATGCCTAATTATATATATACAATATATTTTATAAATTTAACATCAAACAAAAATAAAAGAATAATTTATTAATGTTTTTTTATAAAAAATATTTATACTAAATATACATAATTCAAATATAATTATTTATACTTTGTTTATAAATAAAAAATTAATAAAAAAAAAAAATAAAGTTAGATAAATAATTTTATAATAATTTATTTAAATTAAAAAATATATATATATATATACATATATATATATTTTATTTTTTTAAAAATATATTAAACTTTAAATACATATGTTATCAGAGGCTGATTATTCCTACGCTCTATCACAAAAGCAATATTTTATTGAAAATGGTACTGACGCAACCTATATGCAATGGTTACTAAGTAAAGGAACCAATTTTACATGTTATTTAGAATATTTAAATTCAATTGATGGAGAACAAAAATTAAATAATAAAATTGATGAAATACGAACAATAATCTATGCGATTCATCGTCCTATAAAGTTTTTATTCTTTTATTGGACCATTCTAATTTTCATATTACATAAATTTAATATGAAAAAACCAGTTATGAAAATTATTTTATTTCATTTTATTCTTCGGTAAATATATTATTTTGTATTTAAGAAAATATAATAATAATTATAATAAAAATTAATATTTGTATAAATATTTAATGATACAATGATAATATATTGAAAAATGAGAATATAGTAATAAAATGAGGGTGTAATGAAAATAAAATTATAAAGACATAATTTTTATTTTACTTTATTCTCTGAAAATATATATCATTTTTAAATATCAAAAAAAAAAAAAAAAAAAAAAATTATGATATATTTCAATATATGATATAATAATATAATTTTATTTTACTTTTTTTTTTTTTTTTTAATAAAAAAATTATTAAAAAATACTAATATATTATAATAAAATATTAATAAGAAAGATATAAAGATAAAATTAAATAATAAAATAATGATTATAATAGTATAAATTTATAATAAATACAAAAAAAAAATAAAAAAATAAAAAAAAAAAATAATAAATAAAAAAAAAATAAAAAATAATTATAAAAACTAATTATTAATAATTAATATTAATATAACTATATATATTTCTATATAAAATTCTTTATATATCCCTCTCTATGGATAATGGCTATTTTTTATTCAAAAAAAAAAAAAAAAAAAAAATGAAATAAAATAGTTCATTAGGTGATATTATAGATAAATTAGGAGATTTAAGACCACATTACTTTTCTAATAGTATTACGAGAGATACTAATGGTGAAATTTTATCTATTCAATGTAAATATGATGTAACATCACCTGAAATGCATCCCTTTCGATGGTTTCTTACAAGGCAAATAGCAGTTGCACTATGGTATTGTGGTGAAATAGTAGGGGATTGGTATCCGTTACTTCGTACGAGGACCTTAGCAAAGAATCAAAAATCTATGTGGTTTGTATACATCAGTTGTGGAATATTTAATTTATCAAAAATTGCATTAATTTTTATTCATTTTATTAAACTCAGTCCAAAAGATCTCTATAAAAAAGATGGAGAATATCAAAAGGATACCGTGGATATGTTTTATTTTACCTATTGGTATATACAATTAATTATTATTTATGCATGTATGATTTATGAATTTGCCGTTTATTACGTCCTTCGAAAAAATCTTTCACAAATAACACAAAAATCAGGATTTATAAAAAAATTTAAAACCGTCTCTCAATATAGAATTCTTGTTTCAGCTTTTATTAGTTTGACTTTTCTACCCATTATTTCGATTACCATCATCATTAAATATTACTATTATAAAGTGTATAACTATCATCATTTAGATTTTTCCTTTGATGAAATACGAAAATCAATTAATAATTTACAATATTATATGATATTTATCGATCAAATTTTACTGTTACATTCAAAAGATGAAACCGTCTACACTTCAACAAGTACCCTTCCATCATGGAGCACTAGTAAAAGTAATCCATCTACTCCAAAAAATTCAAAAGGTCACTATAAAATTTCTATTATTAATAGTAGTTTTCTCAATAATAATTCAATGGATAATATTTATTATTATAAAGAAGATAGCCATCTCTATATCGTCAATAAAAGCTTTAATACAAATTGGTATTCATTAGGATCAATGAATTCATTTAAATCGAATACTGAAAATTATTCTCTTAATAAAGTAATAATTGAATCACTGAATTCAACGAATTCTAATATTACTACTACCACTAATACTAATAATAATAATAGTAATAATAATAATAATAATAATAATAATAATAATAATAATAATAATAATAATAAATCTTTCATTTATGATTATCATTCTAATTACAAGTACAATTAGAAAAAAAAAAGTATATATATATATTCAAATTATATCCAATTTATTTTTTATTATATCTATATCATTTTCATTATCGATATTACCAAATTTTGAATTCTATATATATATATATATATATTATTTCTTTATTTCTTTTGTATATAATATATATATATATAAATATATATTCTTTATTTCTTTTGTATATAATATATATATATATAAATATATATTATTGTTATTATTTTTATTTTTACTATTGAATTTACTGTAATTAATTTAAAAAATTTATTATTATTAAAAAAATTAGAGAGGGGTGGGGAAAAAAAAAAATAAAATTATTTTATGAACTATCATTTTTATTTTTTTATTTTTTTTTTTTTTTTTTTTTTTATTTTTTATAAATTATTATAAAAGTTTCTATCATTCATATATATTATTTAATTTTTTTTTTTTTTTTTTTTTTTTTAAAAAAAAAATGTACATATATATATACTATATATACTGTTAATAATATGAATATAAAATAAAAATAAAAAACTATTCTAATAATTAAGTGAAAGTTGAATCATTAAAATTTTAATCATTTTAAATAATAATAATAATAATAAAAAAGTCATTTATAATATATATGAAATCTAATTTTTTTTTTTTTTTTTTTTTTTTTTTTTTTTTTTGTTTATTATTTTTGGTTTATTATCTTTATTATCTTTCTTTCTTCCTTATGAGTTTTCACTCTTAGTACTAGAAGCCACTTTAGAAGGGATAACCATCGATAATCATTAGAATCATAGAAAGCTGCAATTAGTATACCTGATGTAGGCTAATCCTTTTCCATTAACCCTCCATGGACCTTGGAAAAACAGGTCCACATCATTGGGGATGACTCTTAACAATAATAATAAATTTTTTTTTTTTTTTTTTTTTTTTTTTTTTTTATAGCCACAATTATTGCGAACTTTAATCTTTATTTTTATTTATTCTTTTATAAAATACATGAATACTTTTAATTTTAAAAAAAAAATAAAAAAAAAAAAAAAAAAAAAAAAAAAACACAGAATTAATAAAATAAATAAATATTATATGTCCAATTTGAACATAATAATAAATGGAATAGTAACGTGAAATAAACAGTAATAATCAAAAATAAGTGTATAAATAAATTCAGAAAAAAGTTCATAAGGCAACGAACACCTCAAGGGTGTGGGGCATTTCACCAAATTGCATTTCGCCAGATTGCATTTCGCCAATTTTTTTGAAAGCATGTGGCGTATTAAAAAAATGTGGCATTTCGCCAAACTTCTACCAAGAAGAAAGTTATACAATCGGTACCACGTCACATATCTATTTACACACTCATTATTCAGAAAATTACTTAAATCACCACGATTTTCACCAATTGAACTATACACTAAAATAGAAGTAACGATATTATAATATTCACTATCACTAATATTAGTATTTCTATTTTCACTATCACTATTTCTACTATTATTAACAATATTATTTCTATTGTTAATATTATTAATATTATACACTTCGTTACTACTATCAGAATCAGAACTTAGTTCTATATTATTCATATCTGTGATAGCAGTGTCTACATTACTATTAGATATTGGACAATATTTATAAATAATATAAAATATTTCATAAAGAATTTCAATATCCTTAAAATATTTCATAAGAAATTCACGGAAAAGATAGCATTTAGAAAAACCAATATTCCAATCGAGGATTACTATTTTTTCTATAACAACAAGGACACCTTTCAGGACAGTCTTCTTCAATCATTTTGGCGGCTTTGGCAACACTAGCATCGAATTTATATCCATATCTGACACGAAGTACCCATCGGAAGCCAAATGCTAAATTCAGGATATTTATAATTTTAGCTTAAGATACCCTCTAGTTTTCTCAAAATTATTATTTTTTTTTTTTTTATAAGCCTTAGCTTTGATTGATTTTCTTGCCATATCTCTATCCCAGTAAAAATTTAAAATCGTTTTTTTTTTTTTTTTTTTTTTTTTCTTGATGGAAATTTATCTAATTTATCAGCTAAAATTTTACTTTCTTTATCCCATGCATGACATCTACAACGAGATATATCTCTAAGTAAATCAGAGATAATACATTTCGAGTTTTTCCATTTTTTTTTAAAACACCTTACCTGAGCAATCTCACATTTCACCGAAAGAGGAGGAACGTTAAGTTCTTTAGAAACACAATAAAGGGAAGTAAAGCTATTCCCTTTAGAAAATCCTTCAATCCAGTATAATCCTGAATTAACTAGTGTCTGTGTACTTCTCGTTCTGTCTTTGTTAGATCCAAGTAGAAGGTGCATAATATGAAACTTGTCCAATTACTATAGCTGAAAACAACATTCTTTTATAAGTATGAGGATTTTTAAGAAATCCTTTAATGGAATAAAGTGCATTTCTAACTTTATTATTCATTCTCTGTATGATCGATTTCAATTCTAAATCCGATAATTGTCCATCAACTCTTAACACAAGCCTTTTGGAATAGAAGTATAAATTTTCAATAAAATTAAAGCACTTTACCTCTAATACCTAAGTGAGGAATCTTCATTAATACATAATATATGGGCACTGAGTCATACGCTTTTTTAAGGTCCAAAAAAGCAAGGTAAGTATCCTTATTTTCAAATTTCCTTCTCTGACATATAATTCTTAATGTAGTGTAAAGGCTTATAATAAAAATTATTAATTATTTATTATTATTATTATTATTATTATTATTATTAATTTTTATTATAATATTTAAAGTTTAGTAGTATATAATAATGATTTTTGATAATTACAAAGATAAAAATGGTTGTAAAAATTTATCTTATTTCTACTAATTGTTGCTTGTACTAAATTCATGAAATTATTTAAACAAAGTAATGCATTTCAAAGATTACATGATTAATACATATACAAATAATGAAATAATAAACAATTAATATAATTTTAATTTTTTATAAAACTAATTTTTTTTTTTTCTTAACTATATTATATTTAAATTAATATTAAAATCTTTATATAAATGAAGAAAAAATAAGTTATTTATTTTTATTTTATTTTATTTTATTTTTTAAATTAATATTTTAAATTAAAATTTAAAAATTATTCCATTTTACATTTTTTTTTTTTTTTTTTTTAAAAAAAATTATTAATGAGTGGATATTTTTTTTGTACGTTTTGTGTTAATAAATTCTTAAAAAATATAAAAATTTCATTTTATTTTTAAAAACGATTCTAATTAAATTATATTAAAAGAGTTAAAATATAAAAATATTTATATTTATATTTATTTTTATTTTTATATAGTATGAATATTAAGGAAATAAAAAAAAAAAAATTTATTTACATAATTTCTTTTTTTTTTTTTTTTTTTTTTTTATCATTATCATTTTCTCTAATTTCTTTTTTTTTTTTTTTTTTTTCATTTTCTATTAAATTTTTATTTTTATTATTATTTTTAAATTTTATTCTTTTTTTTTTTTTTTTTTTTTTTTTAAAGTTATATATATATTTATATTTGTATTTTTTAATCTATATATTATTATAATATAGAATTTTTTACTTTATATATATAATTAAAAAAAAAAAAATAAATAAAAAAAATAAAAATAAAAATAAAAATTATGTGAAATCTTTCAAGATTGGAATCTTTCTCATTACAAAAATAATACCAAAGGAAACAATATAGATAATACTGGCGTAAATAGCTGTCCAATAGATTGGATTAAGGGATTGAGTATGTAAATTGAAACGACTAAAGAGATGATATACCGTCATATGTACCAAGTAAATACCAAAAGAACAATCTGAAAGAGCAATCATAAATTTATTCAAATAGTTATGATTATTCATGACTTTATCAATCCAATCTCCAAGAGCATGCTTAAAGAACATAAAAATACCACAAGCAGACATACCAACATTAATATTACCAAAATCACCAAAAAGATTACTATCCTTATTTTCTTGGTAGGAAGATAAGAATCTTAGAAAAATAGTTAAACCAGAACCAGAGGCACCCATTAAATAGGAATAGTTGACATTTTTAAGTTTTTCAAATTCATGGGAATCTAATAAATGACCTAATAAATAGTAGGCAGACACTCCACCGAAATTTTCAAGAGGTTCGGTATATTGTTTAACAATATCATAAAATTTAAGTGGAAGGGAAGTAAGTTCAGCAGTCGTTGGGAAAAGTTGACCTAAAACTACTAAACCTGAAGTAATGTACCAAGATAAATTTCTATTTTCCGTTAATTTTCTGAAGATTGGTGTTACAAGGTAAAGCACCATAATATATTTTAAATACCACATGTGACCACAGTTGTCAGCTTTGATGATATTTATAATGGTTTGTTTAACGAGTTTCGAAGACCACTTATATTTCTTTTTATTATAGTTAATGACATAGGCATTGAAAACATTGTAATAAACAGACCAAAATATATAACATTTAAGGACACGAGCAAAATACTTCTTTAAGACCTTTTTGAAAGATAATTCCTTGTTTGGATCTAATAAAAGCATACTAGTCATCATTATAAATAATGGAGTACATGGTCTAGATAAAGAGTTATAGACTAATAAAGATTTCCAATTAGAGGAACCAAATTTTTTTGGTTTCAAACTTACACCAGAACTTTGAACGAAAACAATTAAAATCGTTGAAAATATTCTAAGCCAATCCACCCAAAAGACTCTCATATCCGCTCGAGAATAGGTACTATCCGATCTTAAATAATACTTTTTGGAATGATCGGAATATTTAGATTTTTTTGAATTTTTATTACCTCTTGTGTTTTTATATTTCTTTGAATGTTTACCAAAATCGGTAATTGAAATGTCATAAGGCGATAACCTAGAAAAATCGGGCATACCTCTTGAAGTGGATTCTTCTGGTTGCATTTCACTAATATCTTTATCAAAAATATCAAGTCCAATGTAATCTTCACCTTTGTTTTCATTTTCGCCCTTTTCTTTTTCTTTTTCTTTTTCTTTTTCGTCTTCTTTTTCTTCTTTGTCTTCTTTGTCTTCTTCCTTATTATCTTTGTTAGTTTCAGCAGTAATTGATTCTTTTTCTTCTTCGTTTTTACCCTCAATTTTTTCTTCGGATTTATTCTCTTTTTTATCTGATTTCTTTTCTTCAGTTTTGTTTTCACTTTTATTTGAATCTTTACCATTTGAATCATCATCATCATTATCTAAACTTTCATATAAATTTATATTTCCAATATCAACTTTTCTCTTAGAATTAGCATTTTCAGGTGTATTATTATATAGAGAAATATGACTTATATCAGCAGAAGTATTTCCAAATGAAACATTGGCATTGCCATATGAAGTATTAGCATTTCCAAATGAAACATTAGCATTGCAATATGAGATATTAGCATTTCCAAATGAATTGTTAGGGTAGTAATAATTATTTGCATAACTATTATAACCACTGGTATTAGCAGCAATGTTTTCAGAATTTGGTTCAACTTTGATATTATCTTCACTTTTATTTGAAGGGGCTTCTCTATTTTCTGTGTAAAATTCAGTTTTATTACCAAATTTTTCTTCTATTTTTCTTTTG
Organism: Neocallimastix lanati (nom. inval.); assembly: GCA_016946835.1. Classification (NCBI taxonomy): domain Eukaryota; kingdom Fungi; phylum Neocallimastigomycota; class Neocallimastigomycetes; order Neocallimastigales; family Neocallimastigaceae; genus Neocallimastix; species Neocallimastix lanati (nom. inval.). Next base: position 431,074 of record JACVTC010000102.1, on the reverse strand, counting down.
ATTTCAAGTTCTATATCACTTCTAGAAAAAGATTCATTTGTATTTTCTATTTTACTTTCATTATCATTTTTATTGATAAGAATTTCAGGAACAGAATGTTCCTCAATATCTAAATTTTCTGTTGAACTCATGTTTAGTTCATTTATTATTATAATTATTTAATATATTTTTTTAAAAAATAAATTTTATTTATTTATAATAAAAATTTTATTATTATTAATATTTATTATTAAATTAAATTATTATTATTATTATTACTATATATATATTATACAAAAAGTTTTATAAATGTGAAAATAAATTAGCTTATTTTATATTTAAATAAATAAATAGAAAAAAAAAAAAAAAAAAAATTAACATTTATGTCAAATTTTTATCTTGTTAATTTTTCTTTATGATATATGTTATATATATTATATCTGATGATTAAATTTTTATCCTCATTTATTTTTGTATTTTATTTTATTTTATTTTTATTTTAATATTTATTTATTTATTATTCTTTTTAATTTTAATCTATTTTTATTTTTATTTATTTTTATTTAATATTTTTTTAATTTTTTACATATATATATATTTTGTATTTTTTTATATTTTTTTTATATTTTTTTTATTTTTTTTATTTTTATATTTTTTTTTTTTATTTTTATTTTTATATTTTATTTTTATTTTTATATTTTTTTTTATTTTTATATTTTTTTTTATTTTATTTTTATTTTTCCTTTTTTTTTTTTTTTTTTTTTTTTTATTTTTTTAGTTTAGTTTTTATTTGAAATTAATAACCGTTCAATTTCTTTTTATTTATATTTTTTTTTTTCGTTTAAATTTTAATTTAAAGTTTTTATTTTTTATCTTATTATTATTATTTTGAATAGCTTCGCAAAAAAAAAAAAAAAAAAAAAAAAATGTCTTAGATAAACACTTGATGAATTTAATTTATGATCCATTTATCAATAAAATGTATCCTATTCAAATCTAATGGACGATATTTAAATAAATGAATAATTAATTACATAAATAAATTATAAGTAATAAATAAATAATATTAATAAATAAATTATAAGTAATAAATAAATAATATTAATAAATATATATTAATAAATAAATCAAATTCATAGTTTATATAAATAAATAACAATTAGTACTATATATTTATTTATTGTATTATTATATCATATATAATATTATATATTAATACTAGTAAGAATTCTTTCATATTGCAATTTATTTATTTATTTATTTATTATATACATATAATAATTAGAAATAATATGTTATTTTATATTATATATATAATTAGAAATAGTATGTTATTATATATTAATAGTAATCAATTAAAAAGATGTTACAATAATTAAATTTATAATGATTTTATAAACAATTATATAGAAGAATTATAATAATTCGATAACAATATATGATAAATAATTCAATTGATATAACAACTTATATATAATATTATATATAATACAATATATTTATCTTTCTATTCATTCCTTTAAAATTATATTAAAATGTTGAAATGAATAAAAAATAATTTTTTTTTTTTAAATTTTAATTTATCTTTAATTATTCAATTTTACATTTTATGTTTCGCCTTCTTTTATTATTATTCAATATTATTTATTATTATTATTATTTGATTAATTATTTATTATTATTATTTATTATTATTTTTTATTATTTAATTATTTATTATTTAGTATTTATTATTTAATTATTTATTTATTATCAATAGTATTATTATTAAAAGTCAATAAATACATAAATAAATTAATAATAATAATCTCATTTATATAAAATAAAATGTAATAGTGTAAATAAACAACTTGATAAATAAACAATTAAATAAAATAAATAATTTCTTTTATTATAAGATGGATAATACAATAAAAAATAAGTTAATGAATATATTATATGTATATTTATTTATTAATATTTTTTTATTAATATTGAATCATCTTCTTTAAATCGGTTTATAATATTGAATAATTCTTTTCTTAATTTGTAACACTAATCAAAATGTTTTACAAAATGAATCACCAATTTCTTCTTTATATTCAGATGGATTAACAAACCTTAAATCAATTTGAATAGAATCTGAAAAGGATGATTAAAAAAAAAAAAAAAAAAAAAAAAAAAAGATATTAAAATTTTGTACAACCATTTTTTTTTAAAAAAATAAATTAAATTTAAATTAATTTTCATATATGTAATGTAATGTAATTGTTCATAAAAGCATCTAAAAATTATTTTTATGCCACATTTAAAAAATAATTTATTTAATTAATTAATTATTTATTTATTTATTTATTTATTTATTTATTCTGAAGTAATTAAATTTTAAATAAAGTATTTAAAATGATATTAATTCAAATAAATAGAAAGCATATAATAAAAATATAATTAAAATAAAATAAAATAAAATAAAAAAAGGAATAAAAAAAAAGTTACATTATTATGGAATAAAATTTTATGCCTTTATACATAAACTATATTAATATATATATATAATAAGAATTAATACATCAATTATAAATTATTTTAAAATAAATTAAAAAAAAAATTACATAAAAATAATGAATTATGATAACATTCATTATAGTATTTAAAAGATGTTAAATGTAACAACTGAAATTGTCAAGAATAAACGTATTATTCATAAAAATAAAATGTATCTAGTAATGTAACAAACTACGTATACTTTTTTTATATTTAATTGATATGACCTATATAAATAAATAAATAAATATATAAATAAATTCGATGTTATTAATACAATAATCCATATTTGCTTTTATTTATTTATCTATTTATTTATTTATAAAATATAATATAATAAATATTTATTATATAAATATATAATATATATTATATTCATATTCTTTTATTTATTTATATAAATTTTATTTTATTTTATTTAAATTTTATTTTATTTTATTTAAATTTTATTTAAATTTTATTTAAATTTTATTTTTATATTTCATATCTACAGCCATTGCTTTTAAAGTTAAAATTTTTTTTTTTGAAATTTTATTAAATAGTTAACTGATATTATTATGGAGACATCAGATCTACCTGTTGACATATTAAAAAATAAATTGGAAAAAGTCTTCAGGATAAAATAAAATATTTGACTGCAACAAAGATTATATAATTAAATAAAAAATAACATTTAAATAATAATAATAATAATAATAAAAATAAAAAATAATAAAAATAATAAAAATAAAAAATAATAAAAATAATAAAAATAAAAAATAATAATAATAATAATATTAATTATAATAAAAATAATAAAAATAAATGATAATAATAATAATATTAATTATAATAAAAATAATAAAAATAAATGATAATAATAATAATATTAATTATAATAAAAATAATAAAAATAAATGATAATAATAATAATATTAATTATAATAAAAATAATAATAATAATAATAATAATAATAAAAAATAATAAAAATAATAAAAATAAAAAATAATAAAAATAATAAAAATAAAAAATAATAATAATATTAATATTAATTATAATAAAAATAATAAAAATAAATGATAATAATAATAATATTAATTATAATAAAAATAATAAAAATAAATGAAAATGCTAAAAAGTTAAAACTTTTTTAAATTTTATTCAAATTTATTTATACTATTGAGTTATATAGTTTTTAAAAATAATAAAATTTTAAAAAAGCAGATATTTCCATCCATTATTTTAGAAAAAGTATCTCCATTTTATTTGGTTTGGATTTAAAATCAATTAGTTTACACCTACATAGCTGTAATTTCTATGATATGAATAGTAGGTGTCTTCATACAACAACAAAAATAAAATATTTTATTACAGATTTAATTCATGCATTCCTATAGCTACTAAAATAGAATAGGATATCATAGACTCAATTCATTGTAAAAATTATTATTATTATAAAAACATATATTTTATTCATAAATAAATTATCTATTATAAAAAATTATTTTATTTAAATTTTATTTTAGTGAAATCTATAATACGTATATTTTATTCATAAATAAAATGTCAGATAATTTATTTATGATAAAAAATATTTTATTTAAATTTTATTTTAGTGAAATCTATAATAGTTACTGACATAATAATTTATGTTAACAAAAATTAAAAAATATTAACAATTAAATTTTTATATTTATTTTTTAAAAGATATATTAAAGTTAAAATTTTAATAAATTTTAATATCTACTTTAAATAAATAATATTATATTATATACATTTATCAAATTATTCATTTACTTATTTATATAAATTTTATTTATTTATTTATTTATTTATTTATTTAAATTTTATATTTTAATTGTGATTTATTAAAGTGATATGTAACATTAAAAAATACATAAATTAATAAATTATTACAACTAGAATATTATTGGTTAATAATTAAAAAAATATGTTGTGTTTAGTATAATATTAATTTAAATACCAATAATAATTCAGTATATAATTATAAAAATAATAATAATAATTATATACTGAATTATTTTTTATTATTATTGATAAAGAATTTTCAAGATATTAAGTAAATTTCATAAAAAAAATGTAAACAAAGAAAATCAATACAAATGTATCAAATTAATGTATTAGAAAAGTTATATTAATTTATATTTCTATATTCTTTAAAGTTATATTAAAATTATATTTTAATTACTCTAAATTAGTATAATATATTATCTTTAAACCTTATTATATATTATTTTATGTCTTTGTTCTATTATATTATTAAGAAATATATTAAATTAAGGAATGAACTATATTAATCTAAAAAGAATAATAATTCATAAAAAGAAAATGTAAATAAACGTTTAGAAGGGGACTTTTTATGAAAAGAGAAGAAATAATTAGACAAATATAATGAAGTATTATTAATAAATTAAATAATAAATAATTAATATTTTTAAGTTATATTATTGAGAATATAACTTCTTTGAATTATAAATAATTTTTGTGTAATTATTTATAAAATAAATTTTGTGTAAAATTAATAGTTTATTTTTATAAAAAAATAAACAAAGTTTCTTTTTATAATTTTTATCATTAAAAGTTGTAAAATAGTTCTTTCTTAAAAGTTAGAATTTTACTACAACTTTAGTATAACATTATAATATTAATTAATATATTATACTGTTATCAATTATTATTATTTTTTTTTATTATTATTTATTATTATTATATTATTATCTTAAATAAAAATAAAATAAATATTAAAATTAAAAATATTAATATATATTTATTTTAATATTAATATTAATATTTTCATTATTAAAATATATTTTATATTATCTATCTATATCAATTTATTAATAGTAAAAAGAAAACAGTAATATTGAATAACTACTGAAAATAGTAATAAAGATATTTATATATATATATATATTTTTAATATAATAACTCAACAGACCGTTTTTTATTATTATTATTATTATTATTAGTATTATTATTATCATTAAAACAGTTGAAACGGGATGTTAATGGTATTGGTAAATATTTATGATTAAATTGTTTCTTAATAGTATTTATTTAATTTTCATTAAAAGTTTGAATATCATAGTAATAAAGTTACAAAAAAAAAAAAAAAATTAAAAATAATATTATAATAATAATAAATAATCTTATAATAATAATAAAAAATAAAAAATAATAATGAATGATAATGAATAATAATGAATAATAATTAAAAATAATGAATAATAATAATGAATAATAAATAAAAATAATAATGAATAATAATAATAAGTAATTATCAAACCACATAACAAAACAATAAGCAATAATTTAATAATAATAATAATAAATAGTTCATAAATAACCAAAAAATAAAAAATAATAATAATAAAAAATTAAATAATAAAAATAATAAAAACAATAGTAAATAGTAGAAATTTTCATTATTGAAATAAATAATATTATTGAGATCATTTTTAACCATTTTTACTTAACAAAAATATAGATTTTTCTATTTGTCCTTTATCAATTTTAATTAGGAAAAAAAAAAAAAAAAAAAAAAAAAAAAAAAAAAGAAAAGTCTAGAATTTAATAATCAAATTAAAAATAATTAAAATTATAAACTATGAATTATTACTATTTTTCATTATTGATTAATAATATTTTTAATTATAAATTATTGTTAATTATTTACTATTATTATTATTTTTTTTTTTTTTTGTTAGTATTGTTAGTATTATAAGATTATTTTTAATATGATTGTGACTTTTCAGGTTATAAATTATAAAGGATAATAATACTAAATTTTTTTATTTAAATTATTATTTATTAATATTATTTAAAATTCAATATTATTATTATGAAAGAAATGTTTTATATTTTCCCTATAAAAAAAAAAAAAGGATATCTAATAACGTTTAAAAAAAAAAAAAAAAAAAAAAAAAAAAAAAGAAAGAGAAAAAAATTTCTCATTTTTTAATAAAATGTTGACAAATTTTTCCTACAATACCACAAAATTAATATTAAAAATTCTCATAATAAAGTTTTAATTAAATAATTTCATTTGTTTTGAAGGGAAATATTTTAATTTAAAGTGATTTAAATATCATTTATTTTATATAAATATCTTTAAAATTTCTGTAATTTTTTTTTTTTATTTATATTTTATTTTATTTATAAACATCACTAATAATCAAAATTTTTAAAAACTCTTCAACAAATATAATTTTAAAAATTTATATCTATATATACTGTATTATTTTTAAGATAATAAAATTAGAAATATTTAAAAAATAAAATATCATACAAAAAAAAAAAAATGTTTTCTCAGTCTTTTTCTCAATTACCATCTCCACCATCTTCACCATACCATGGTGATATGGATGAAAATGAAAAATTAAATATTTCTGATGATTTTAAAAGATCTTCAATTGAAACCTTTATGGAAATAAATCAAGATAATTGTTTAAGAAATAAATTCATGGATATGATAGAAGAAGGAATTCAAATTAATGGTGAAATAACTCCATATGGCTACGTCCTTCATAAATTATATTGTATTGGAAATAAAATAATTAATAAAGGAACTAAAGATGCTGTTCCTCTTCGTGTTTATGAAATTGGTAAGGATGATTTCAAAGATTTCTGGGTTCATCCAATATACCTCTCTTTACAATCTTTCCAATTCTTTAAACTTTTTAATGATATTAACGTTGATAATAAAAAAGGAATTATTGAAATTGAAGTTCCATCCCTCACTACATTTTCAATTATTCTTTACTGGTTATACACCGGAAATCAAGATAAAGTTTTAGAATTTGGTAAATTAGATGAAACCTTATGTAAGGGTATTATTGAAAATATCCAATATTTAGAAATTAATATTCCAACTAAATATATATATTAAAATATATATGTTTTTATATTGTATATATTGTATACCCTTATAATATACCTAAATATCAATATCGGATTGTATATATAAATTTATACCCATTATATTTTCATGATTTTAGCTCTTACATTATTATTATTTTTGTTATTATTATTGTTTTGTTATATGTTTTAATTATTTTTGTAATTAATTTTAATTATATAATTATTGAATGAAAATAAATAAATAAATAAAATTAAATTTCAATATATAATACTTTATTAATGTTTGAATATTTATTAAAAATATTATTATAATTGTATTTTAATTATCTTAATATTAAATAAGGTTTTATTGTCAACTTTATATTTTAATTTTTTTACTAATATTATCTAAAACGATAGATGAAATTAATCATTAACTATAAAAGTATAATAAAAATATAAATAATAACAGTGTAAATTCTATATAATTATTAATTGTTAAAAAATAAAGAGAATCACTAATAATAAAAAGTTAATAAATATTAGTTATAATAATTAAAAAGAAGAAATTATAAAAATACAATATTTATTTTAATTATATTGCAAACTATTATTAGTTTAAATAAAAAAAAAATATAACTACAAATAATTAATATATTGACCAAAATGAACAAATAAATAAAAAGGATATATATATATATATATATTTTATTTAAAATAATTAAAAAAAAAAAAAATAATAACTACAAATAATTAATATATTGACCAAAAATGAACAAATAATTTAAAGAATATTTTCTTTTATTTAAAATAATTATGGTAATTAATTTAATAATAATAATAATAATAATAATATTATTATTATTATTATTATTATCTGTAGTATAGTAATATTATTATTATTATTATTATTAAAATGAATAAATCATAAAGACACTATTTAAATTATAATATACTATTATTACTATAAATAAAAAAATATAACAACTAATAATTATATTGATAATATGGATATTTTTTTTTTAAATTATTATAATTAATATAAATTAATTATAATAATTTTTATTATTATATTTGGTACTATTATTATATTGGTACTAATATTATTATTATTACAATAATAATCAAATAATAAAATATTGTATTATTTTCATTATAAATTATTATTAATATAAAATAAAATAAAAGAAAATAATGATAATAATAGAAACTAGTAATAATAATAATAATTAATATCTAAAAATAGCATTTATTAATTAAAATTAATATTATTAATCATAATAAAGAAATAATAATAATAATATTACTATAGTACTGATAATAATAATAATAATGTTTCTATAGTACAGATAATAATAATAATATTATTATAGTACAGATAATAATAATAATAATTATAAATAATTTTAATAATAATAATTTAACAATAATAATTTTAATAATAATATTTTTAGGAAAAAATAGAACAAAATTTATATAAAATAAAGTTATATATATATAATAAAAAACTTAAATAATAAAAAAAAATTAAAAATTAAATGATAACAAAATGATAACAAAATAAAGTCATGTAAAATAAAATAATAATAATAATAATAATAATAATAATAATAATAATAATAATAATAATAATAATAATAATAATAATAATAATAATAATAATAATAATAATAATAATCATAATAATAAAGCAATAAATGACAAAGTCAAATTAAAAAGTAATTTAAATAGAATTATCAAATAAAAAAAATATTATTTAAAATAAAAGAAAAAAAAATAATATCTAAAATAAAACAAAATATATATATTATTTAAAATAAAATAAAAAAATATTATTTAGAATAAAATTAAAAAAAATATTATTTAAAAAAAAATAAAAATGAAAATTGAATAGAATAAAACAAAGAAAAGAATTAAAAAAAAAAAAATTTTTTTTATTAATAAATTTTTATAAGTAATAAAATTAAAATTTTAATTTATATTATTTGTCAAAAATTTAGGATGAAAAGGGAATATTATAATAACGAAACCTTTTATTATTATTATTATTATTATTATTATTATTATTATTATTATTATTATTATTATTATTATTTCTTTTCTTAACATTAATTAAATTAAATTATTTGATTTAAACAATGAATTTTATTTTATTTTATTCTTATTTTCAATAAATCGTAAGAAAAATCATTTTCAATATCCACATTTTATATTATTCTTAAATAAAAAAAAAAAAAATTATAAATATTTTTTTTAACTAATAAATAATAATAATAATTTACCGTTATATATATATATATATTTATTTTTTCATTTTTATTTTTATTTTTTCATTTATTTGTATTTGAATTTTACTTTATTTAGTTATTATTATTTTTTTTATCTGATATTAATTAAATAAGAATGACCGTTATTTTCATTATATTTATTTCAAATTAATATTATTTTTCTTTATCTTTTTTTTTTTTTTTTTTTTTTTTTTGGTTTCATATGATATTTTTATTTATTTATTTATTTATTTATTTTTTTTTTTTTTTTTTTTTTTTTTTTAGGATTTATAATTTCTATTTAAAATAATTAGTATTATAATTTTTAGGATTACCGTATTATTATTATTATTATTATTACTGATATTGTTATTGATATCTAAATTATATAGACATTCTCGATCATAGATATTATTTTAATTTATTTTAGTTTATTCATTATATCATTAGTCTAAATAATAATATAATGAATAGACATTCTTGTTAATAAATATTATTTTAATTTATTTTAGTTTATTCATTATATCATTAGTTTAAATAATAATCATAAATTATAAATTATATGATCTTATATTAAAAAAAAAAAAAAAAAAAAAATAGTTTAACAATAATAATAAATATTGTTTAAAATATTTAATTAATTATATTTGTTAAATTTTAATATGAAATAATGTTTTTTACTTTTTTATTTTATTTTTTTTTTATTTTATTTTATTATTTTATTCAATCTTAAATTAATATTTATTTATTTCAATCAATTTTTAATTTGTATTGTTTATACTTTTTAATTTTGATATATTTTAAGTTTATAATATTTATAATATAACATGAGTATCCTTAATTATTATCTTATTTTTTTTAATAATTAATATTATTTAATTATAATTTAAATTATTACCAAAAAAAAAAAAATTGTAAATATTTATATGTTTATATTTTATATACTAATAATAAATTTTTATATTGTTTTAATTATTTTTAAATAAAAATTATATAAATATCTTAAAATTTCTTTGAATTTTTTCTTTTTTCTTTAATTTGGATTAATTTTCATAATTAAATCATTAAAAAAATTTTTTTAAAATAATATCATAATAATAATATATATATATTAAATTATTTAAATACAATTAAAAGTTACTAAAATCTTTATTAAATAAAAAAATATATACATAGTTTAAATAGTATTTTATTTAAAAAAAAAAAAAAAATTAAAATATGTCTAATCAATCAGTTGTTCAATTACCATCTCCACCATCTTCTCCATTTTTCAATAATGCAACCATTAATGAATGTAATACATCTACTAAAGAAAATAAAAAATTAATTAATATCGAAACCATCTTAGGAACTCCAGAAGAAACTCATATTGAAATTGATAAAGATGAAATTTTAAGAAGAAAATTTATAAATATAATCGAAGAAGGTATTCAAAATGATGATGAAATCACTCCATATGGTTACTTCATTCAAAAATTATATGATATTGGAAATAAAATTATTAATAAGAGAACAAAAGATGCTATTCCTCTTCGCGTCTACCAAATTGGTAATGATTCCTTCCAAGAATTTTGGGTTCATCCAGTGTATCTCTCTTTACAATCTTTCCAATTTTACAAACTCTTTGATGAAGTAAGTCGTAATAAAGAGGATGGCGTCATTGAAATTGAAGTTCCATCCCTTGAAACATTTCCAGTTATTCTTTACTGGTTATACACTGGAGATCAAGATAAAGTTTTAGAAATTGGTAAAGTAGATGAAACTTTATGTAAGGGTATAATGGATAATATTCAATATTTAGAGATTAATATTCCTTCTTTCTAAATCATTATATAAAAAAATTATAAAAAAAAAAACCATTTATATATATAGAAATATAGAAATATATATACCTAGGTATATCAACTATTTTATCATTAAAATTTAAATGAATATAAAATTATACCCATTAAGAATTTTTTTTTTTTTTTTTTAGATTAAACAATTATGTAGTTAATAATAAGCATTTATTTATTTATTTATTTATTTATTTATTTTTCTTTTTTGAAACACTTTTTAATTTAATTATAAGTTATATGCAATAAAAATAAAATTATAAAAATAAAATAAAGTAAAATAAAAAAAAAAAATATAAAAATAAATATATATAAAAAAAAATTTTTTTTTAAAAATATTAATAGATATATTATGTTAGTGTTATATATTTTTTTTTTTTTTTTTTTTTTTTTTTTTTTTTTTTTTTTTATAAATTTATATGAATATGTATATATATCATTAAAAAAAATGATTATTTATTAAAGTGAAGTTTATCATAAATATATATATATATATATTTTAGGAATAATAATAATAAATATATAATTTTTAAAATAAATTAATATAAATTAATATTAATATTAATGTAATAATAATTAATCTTTACTTAGTAATATCTTTGAGTTAATAATATACTACTACTTAACGATTAATACTAATATTAATAACAAAAATTTTTTTTTGGTTATTTTTTATAAAAGTAAAATATATTAGTCATATCAAGCTTATAATTATCTCTTTATTTATTTAATTAATTATTTTTTAAATGACATTTTTTATTTTCTTATATTTTAATATATTTTAAAAATAAAACTTCATTAAATTATATATATATATATATTTTTTTTATATATTTTATATGTCAATATATATATATATTTTAATCGTTAAACCTTTTTTTTTTTTTTTTCTAGAGATAGACTTAAAAAACAAAGTAATATATTTATATATATATTCATATATAATATCTTTGGAATTAATTATTAAAAATTAAAATTAATATAAAATAATATACATTTACTTTTAATCCTTTTTTTTTTTTTTTTTTTTTTTTAAATTTAAAAAATTATTAATCAATACTTAAATATATTTTGTTTAAGTTTATTCCTTTATTTTAAAAACTACTTTAACTTAGATTAAATGAAAAATATTATAAAATAATAAAGTAGTTTTTAAAATGAAGGAATAAATCTAAGTTAAAGTTTATTATTAAATATATTTTTAAAAATTATTAAATATTAGTTTAAAAAAAAAATAATTTTTAGTTTTTTTTTTTTTATTAATAAATAAAATTGTGATAATGAAAAAAAAAAAAAAAAAAAAAAAAGGTATTATTGAAATTAAAGTTTCCATTGCTTAATTCATATCCAGTTCTTTTTTTTTTTTTTTTTTTTTTTTTTTTTTTTTTTTTTTTTTTCAGGAAATCAAATAAAGTTTTAGAAATTGTTAAATTAAGATGAAAACATTTATGTTAACGGAATAATGGATAATATTCTATATTTATATATAACATTCCATCAATCTTATATATAAATATATGGAAAAAATATTATTATATTTTCGTTATTCATTAAAGTTCATATGTTTTAAAAATTATTTCTTATTATTTTTTTTTTTATTAATATAATTATTTACATTTATTATCAATTTAATTTAAATGGAAATTTTATTATAAACTCAATTTACAATATATTTAAAAATAACATGTTTTTTTTTTTTTTTTTATTTAAAAGAAATATATATATATAATAAAATTATAATAACATCTATTTAAAATAATTATTAATATAAATTTGTTTACATAAACAATTTTTTAATTTGTATTATAAAATTTAAAAATATTTTTTTATTATTTAAAAATATTTAATAATTCAAATATATATATATATATATGAATTAGAATATTAATATTAGAATTTTTCAAATAGATATAAGTTGGAAAAGATAACTTCCAAGAATTCTGGGTTCATTCCATATACCTCTCTTTACAATCTTTCCAATTCTTTAAATTTTTTGATTAGGTAAACTGTAATGGTAAGGATGAAAGATAATATCATTGAATTTGAAGTTTCATCTCTTAATGAAATTTTCATGGATTCTTTACTGGTTATATATTGGTGATGGCGATGAAATTTTAGAACTTGATAAATTGAATGAAAATTTATATGAGTATTCAATATTTAATTTAGAAATAAATACCTTGGATTTCTTGAGTTAAATATAAATTTAGCTTTGAAAGCCGAAAGGATTCATTTCTAAATATAACAAAATTTAGTGATATTATATATATTCATAATCAATATAAAATGTTAATATAGACATATATAATTTATTAATTTTTTTTTTTTTTTTTTTTGGTTTTTTTTGGTTTTTTTTGTTTTGATTTTCATTTTTTTATGTATGTTTATTTTTTTTTGTATAAAAATTTTTTATTAATAAATTAAATTAAAATTGTATATTTTATGATATATATCATATTTATATTAATTAAGTATATTTTATTCCTAAGGTTTAAACACTTTTTTTTTTTTTTTTTGTTTTTTAATAGAAATTATATATATATTTATATATATTTAAAGTTTTGTATTTAAAAGTTTAATATCAATTTTATCTTTATTGTTCTTCATTATTTTTTTTTAATAGTATATAAAGTTTTAAGAATACATTAAATTAATTATTAAAAAAGGAATTTTTTTTTTTTTTTTTTATAAAAAATAAAAATAAATAAAAAAAAACAAAATTGTACAACTTTAAATTCTGACCATAATGGAACATTTTAAAAGTTTAAATAATATTTTATTATAAAAAATTATAAAGATTATAATTTAAAAAAATATATATATATTATTTATATTATTAATATATATTAATAAATAATTTTAATCATTAAATAATTAGATATGCCAATCATACAAAATGTTTATTGTTTTTTTTTTTAATATAACTATTCACTTGAAATTATTATTATTATTACAATTATTATTTATTTAAAATTTTTTATTTTTTAATTTTTAATATACTAAATGGAAATTTTATTAATAATTCATTGGATTATATGAATATATATTATAATATTAATTTATTATGAATAATAATAATAATAAAAATAATAGGAATAATAGGAATTTAAAAAAATAATAAAAATTTAAAAATAATAATGAAATTTTAAAAAATAATAAGAATTTAAATTATTTATCAATAGAATAATTTATATTAAAATAAATATTAATATTTATATGTTCATGTAAACAATTTTGTAAAAAACTAATAATTAAAATTGTTATTTAAATATATTTTAACATATAAAAAGATTTATAACTTAAAATTATTAATTTTTTGACTTTTAAAAAAGCACATATAAATATCTGTACATTTCCTTTTATGAGTATTTTTTAACAATTTTAAATTTTTAAGATAAAATCAAACATTAACTCAAATTTTTAAATTATTCATAAAATTATATAAATTAAATTATTTAATTAAAAAAAAAATTTTAGATTTTATAATAAAAATGTCTATGAAATCTTATGTTCAATTACCATCTCCACCATCTTCTCCATCTACTGCATCTAATTCATCTTTTCCTTTTACCGAAGAAAGAAATGAATTTATGGAAATTATAGGAGAGGATAAAAAATCAAATAGTAATAATAATAATAATAATAATAATGATATAGGAACACCAGAAGAAATACATATTGAAATTGATCGTGAAGATATTTTAAGAAATAAATTCATAGATATAATGGAAGAAGGAATTCAAATTAAAGATAAGATGATTTCATATGATTATTTCATTCAAAATTTACATAGAGTTGGAGGTAAAATCATTAATAAGAAAACTAAAGATGCCATTCTTCTTCGGGTCTATGAAATTGGAAATGATAACTTCCAAGAATTCTGGGTTCATCCAATGTATCTCTCTTTACAATCTTTTCAATTCTTTAAACTTTTCGACGAGGGAAACTGTAATAATGAAAATGGAATTATTGAAATTGAAGTTCCATCTCTCGAAACATTTCCACTTATTCTTTACTGGTTATACACCGGAAATCAAGATAAAGTTTTAGAAATTGGTAAATTAGATGAAACCTTATGTAACGGAATAATGGATAATATTCTATATTTAGATATTAACATTCCAACATTCTAATAAATATATAGAAAAAAAAAAAAAAAACATAATTATATCATATACCTAAAAATTTATTAAAAATTTATTTAATATTAACTTATTTAAATTATGTGTATATTTATATAATTAATTAATTATTACTTATTTATAAATTAATAAAGTAATTGTACATTATTAATTAAATAAAAAATAAATAATTATTTAACAATAATTAATATTAAAATTTATTCATTTTTCATTAATATTTTAATGTTTTAATTTTTTTTTTTTTTATTTTTATTTTTCAATATAATTATTTAAATTGATTATCAATTTAATATATGTATAAAATGTATTATAAACTCATTTCATATGTTTAGAAATAGCTTTTTTTTTATTTAATAAAAAATATATATATCTATATAATAAAATTTTATAATTTAAAATAATATAGAAATAAAAAAGATTAATTTTTATTTAGTTTTTCTTATTTTATTTTTATTTTATTTTATTATTTTTTTTTATTTAATAATTATTATTTTATTTTTTTAATAAAAATTATAGTTTCATGATTTTCATATAAATTAATAATAATTTTTATCAAGGTAAATTTTTTTAAAATAAAAATATGCTGAAAATAAGTGAAAATTAAAATTATAAAAATTAAAAAAAAAAAAAATATTGAAGATATAATTATAAATAATATTAATATATGGTTTTTTAAATAAAAATACTAATCACTTATACTATATAATTATTTTTAATAGACCTATTTAATTTATAACAATCTTATTATAACAAATTTAATATTAAATAATACATAAAAATATTAGTAAAAAAAACTAAAATTATAAAATCAATTAATAACTTTTTAATATAATATAATTAAATGCTTTTATTATAATTTTTATTTTTTTACCAAATATTTTAAAAAAAATAAATAATTGAATTTAAATAAGCTAATAATTAAATAGATAAATATCAGTATTTTTCGAATTAAATCGTTTTATTTCTAAAGATTTTTTATATATAATATAATAAAATATTTAAATAGTAATAATTATTATTTTAGTATAAATAAATAACTACAACAATATTTAATAATTAATTAAGTAAAAATTAAAATATTAATTATAGTATATAAAGAAAAATTTAAATGAAATATTTATATAAAAAATTTAGTTTTATTTTTTTTTCTTTCATATATATAATAATAATTTTGTCTTATTTGCGATTTAATATAGACTTTAAACTTTTTTTTTAATATAATAAAAAATATTATTTAATTTTATTATTTCTTTTTTTTTTAGTATAATTATTTACAATACTAATATTTTTTTATATACTAAAGAAAAAATTGATATTTAGCTTTAAAATACAAAACTTTAATTAATTGTTATTCTTTTTATTATTATTATTATTATTATTATTATTATTATTATTATTATTATTATTATTATTATTATTATTATTATAATTTTATTTTATTTTTTAATAACATATAAAGTTTTAAGAATACATTAAATTAATTATTAATACGGAATTTTTTTTTTTTTTTTTTAAAAAAAAAAATAATAAATTGAACAACTTAAAATCCTAATCAAAATAAAAAGTTTTTAAAGAATTTTAATAAGATTTTATTATAAAAAAATAAGAAGATTTATGATATTAATAAATAATTTTAATTTTTAAATAAATAGAAATGCTAATCATACAAAATGTTAATTGATTATTTTTTAATATAACTATTCACTTATATTATTAATTATTATTTATTTAAATTTTTTTATTTTTTAATTTTTAATATATTAAATGGAAATTTTATTAATAATTCACTAGATTATATGAATATATATATAGTATTAATTTATCTTGAAAATAATAATAATAATAATAATAATAATAATAATAATAATAATAATAATAATAATAATAATAATAATAATAATAATAATAATAATAATAATAATAATAAAAATTAAAAAAAATAATAAAAATTAAAAAAAATAATAAAAATTAAAAAAAATAATAAAAATTAAAAAAAATAATAAAAATTTAAAAAAATAATAAAAATTTTATAATATTTTTTTTTTTTTTTTTAAAATAAATCAGTCTTTTTTTTAAAGTGTATAATAATATTAAAAATATTTATATATAATAAAAAATTATAAATAAAATTTAATATAAATCATTAATAATTTTTATTTACTCAAATTTATAGATAGAATAATTTATATTAAAATAAATATTAATATTTATATGTCTATGTAAACAATTTTTTAAAAATTAATTAAAATTATTATTTAATTATATTTTAACAAATGAAAAGATTTATAACTTAAAATTATTAATTTTTTGACTTTCAAAAAAAACACATATAAATATCTGTAAATTTCTTTTCATGACTTTTTTTTTCTTTTAAATTTAAATTTTTAAGTTAAATTCAAATATTTTACAATTGTTAAATAATTCATAAAAATTATATAAATTAAATATTTAATTAAACAAATATATTTTTAAATTTTTTAAAAAAAAAATAATGTCTATTATTAAATCTTTTGTTCAATTACCATCTCCACCATCTTCTCCATCTCATACATCTATTTCATCTTTTCCTTTTACAAAGAAAGAGATGAATTTTTGGAAATTATAGGAGGGGATAAAAAATCAAATTATAATAATAATAATAATAATAATAATAATAATAATAATAATAATAATAATAATAATAATACAGGAACACCAGAAGAAATTCATATTAAAATTGATCGTGAAGATATTTTAAGAAATAAATTCATAGATATAATGGAAGAAGGAATTCAAATTAAAGATGAGATGATTTCATATGATTATTTCATTCAAAATTTACATAGAGTTGGAGGTAAAATCATTAATAAGAAAACTAAAGATGTCATTCTTCTTCGTGTCTGTGAAATTGGAAATGATAACTTCCAAGAATTCTGGGTTCATCCAATGTATCTCTCTTTACAATCTTTTCAATTCTTTAAACTTTTCGACGAGGGAAACTATAATAATGAAAATGGAATTATTGAAATTGAAGTTCCATCTCTCGAAACATTTCCACTTATTCTTTACTGGTTATACACCGGAAATCAAGATAAAGTTTTAGAAATTGGTAAATTAGATGAAACCTTATGTAACGGAATAATGGATAATATTCTATATTTAGATATTAACATTCCAACATTCTAATAAATATATAGAAAAAAAAAAAAACATAATTATATCATATACCTAAAAATTTATTAAAAATTTATTTAATATTAACTTATTTAAATTATGTGTAAATTTATATAATTAATTAATTATTACTTATTTATAAATAAATAAAGTAATTGTACATTATTAATTAAATAAAAAATAAATAATTATTTAACAATAATTAATATTAAAATTTATTCATTTTTCATTAATATTTTAATGTTTTAATTTTTTTTTTTTTTTTTTATTTTTCAATATAATTATTTAAATTGATTATCAATTTAATATATGTATAAAATGTATTATAAACTCATTTCATATGTTTAGAAATAGCATTTATTTTTATTTAATAAAAAATATATATATCTATATAATAAAATTTTATAATTTAAAATAATATAGAAATAAAAAAGATTAATTTTTATTTAGTTTTTCTTATTTTATTTTTATTTTATTTTATTATTTTTTTTTATTTAATAATTATTATTTTATTTTTTTAATAAAAATTATAGTTTCATGATTTTCATATAAATTAATAATAATTTTTATCAAGGTAAATTTTTTTAAAATAAAAATATGCTGAAAATAAGTGAAAATTATTAAAATTATAAAAATTAAAAAAAAAATATTGAAGATATAATTATAAATAATATTAATATATGGTTTTTTAAATAAAAATACTAATCACTTATACTATATAATTATTTTTAATAGACCTATTTAATTTATAACAATCTTATTATAACAAATTTAATATTAAATAATACATAAAAATATTAGTAAAAAAAAACTAAAATTATAAAATCAATTAATAACTTTTTAATATAATATAATTAAATGCTTTTATTATAATTTTTATTTTTTTACCAAATATTTTAAAAAAAATAAATAATTGAATTTAAATAAGCTTATAATTAAATAGATAAATATCAGTATTTTTCAAATTAAATAGTTTTATTTCTAAAGATTTTTTATATATAATATAATAAAATATTTAAACTTTTTTTTTAATAATATAATAAAAAATATTATTTAATTTTATTATTTCTTTTTTTTTTTTTTAGTATAATTATTTTCAATACTAATATTTTTTTATATACTAAAGAAAAAATTGATATTAAGCTTTAAAATACAAAACTTTAATTAATTGTTATTCCTTTTTTTTTTTTTTTTTATTATTATTATTATTATTATTATGATTGTTATTATTATTTTATTTTATTTATTTTATTTTTTAATAACATATAAAGTTTTAAGAATACATTAAATTAATTATTAATACGGAATTTTTTTTTTTTTTTTAAAAAAAATAATAAATTGTACAACTTAAAATCCTAACCAAAATAAGAAGTTTTTAAAGAATTTTAATAAAATTTTATTATAAAAAATTAAGAAGATTTATGATATTTAAAATAAAAATATGTTGAAAATAATTAAAATTATAAAAATTATAAAAATTAAAAAAAAAAAAGATATTGAAGATATAATTATAAATAATATTAATATATGGTTTTTTAAATAAAAATACTAATCACTTATACTATATAATTATTTTTAATAGACCTATTTAATTTATAACAATCTTATTATAACAAATTTTATATTAAATAATACATAAAAATATTAGTAAAAAAAAAACTAAAATTATAAAAACAATTAATAACTTTTTAATATAATATAATTAAATGCTTTTATTATAATTTTTATTTTTTTACCAAATATTTTAAAAAAAATAAATAATTGAATTTAAATAAGATAATAATTAAATAGATAAATATCAGTATTTTTCAAATTAAATCGTTTTATTTCTAAAGATTGTTTATATATAATATAATAAAATATTTAAATAGTAATAATTATTATTTTAGTATAAATAAATAACTACAACAATATTTAATAATTAAGTAAAAATAAAAACATTAATTATAGTATATAAAAAAAAATTTAAATGAAATATTTATATAAAAAATTTAGTTTTATTTTTTTTTCTTTCATATATATAATAATAATTTTGTCTTATTTGTGATTTAATATAGACTTTAAACTTTTTTTTTAATAATATAATAAAAAATATTATATAATTTTATTATTTCTTTTTTTTTTTTTAGTATAATTATTTTCAATACTAATATTTTTTTATATACTAAAGAAAAAATTGATATTAAGCTTTAAAATACAAAACTTCAATTAATTATTATTCTTTATTATTATTATTATTATTATTATTATTATTATTATTATTATTATAAATTTATTTTATTTTTTAATAACATATAAAGTTTTAAGAATACATTAAATTAATTATTAATACGGAATTTTTTTTTTTTTTTTAAAAAAAAAAATAATAAATTGAACAACTTAAAATCCTAATCAAAATAAAAAGTTTTTAAAGAATTTTAATAAGATTTCATTATAAAAAAATAAGAAGATTTATGATATTAATAAATAATTTTAATTTTTAAATAAATAGAAATGCTAATCATACAATATGTTAATTGATTATTTTTTAATATAACTATTCACTTATATTATTAATTATTATTTATTTAAATTTTTTTATTTTTTAATTTTTAATATATTAAATGGAAATTTTATTAATAATTCACTAGATTATATGAATATATATATAGTATTAATTTATCTTGAAAATAATAATAATAATAATAATAATAATAATAATAATAATAATAATAATAATAATAATAATAAAAATAATAATAATATTAATAATAATAATAATAAAAATTAAAAAAAATAATAAAAATTAAAAAAAATAATAAAAATTTAAAAAAATAATAAAAATTTTATAATATTTTTTTTTTTTTTTTTAAAATAAATCAGTCTTTTTTTTAAAGTGTATAATAATATTAAAAATATTTATATATAATAAAAAATTATAAATAAAATTTAATATAAATCATTAATAATTTTTATTTACTCAAATTTATAGATAGAATAATTTATATTAAAATAAATATTAATATTTATATGTCTATGTAAACAATTTTTTAAAAATTAAAAATTAAAATTGTTATTTAATTTTTTTAACAAATGAAAGATTTATAACTTAAAATTATTAATTTTTTGACTTTCAAAAAAACACATATAAATATCTGTAAATTTCTTTTCATGACTTTTTTGTTCTTTTAAATTTAAATTTTTAAGCTAAATTCAAATTTTATACAATTGTTAAATAATTCATAAAAATTATATAAATTAAATATTTAATTAAACAAATATATTTTTAAATTTTTTTAAAAAAAATAATGTCTATTATTAAATCTTTTGTTCAATTACCATCTCCACCATCTTCTCCATCTCATACATCTATTTCATCTTTTCCTTTTACAGAAGAAAGAGATGAATTTTTGGAAATTATAGGAGGGGATTAAAAATCAAATTATAATAATAATAATAATAATAATAATAATAATGATAATAATAATAATAATAATAATAATAATAATAATAATAATAATAATAATAATAATAATAATAATAATAATAATAATAATAATAATAATAATATAATAATAATAATAATAATAATAATAATAATAATAATAATAATAATAATAATAATAATAATAATAATAATAATAATAATAATATAATAATAATAATAATAATAATAATAATAATAATAATAATAATAATAATAATAATAATACAGGAACACCAGAAGAAATTCATATTAAAATTAATCGTGAATATATTTTAAGAAATAAATTCATAGATATAATGGAAGAAGGAATTCAAATTAAAGATAAGATGATTTCATATGATTATTTCATTCAAAATTTACATAGAGTTGGAGGTAAAATCATTAATAAGAAAACTAAAGATGCCATTCTTCTTCGGGTCTATGAAATTGGAAATGATAACTTCCAAGAATTCTGGGTTCATCCAATGTATCTCTCTTTACAATCTTTTCAATTCTTTAAACTTTTCCACAAGGGAAACTGTAATAATGAAAATGGAATTATTGAAATTGAAGTTCCATCTCTCGAAACATTTCCACTTATTCTTTACTGGTTATACACCGGAAATCAAGATAAAGTTTTAGAAATTGGTAAATTAGATGAAACCTTATGTAACGGAATAATGATAATATTCTATATTTAGAAATTAATATTCCAAATTTCTAAATTATATACATTTAAATATAATCATATTAAATACATTAATTTATCTTATTAAATTATTTAAAGTTTTTTTGTAAAAAAAAAATTTTTTTATACTATTTATATTTAATTATATATTATTTATGTTTAATAACTATATTTAAAATAAAATAAAACAAATTTAAAAATTGTAAAGTTTTTATTAAATGGGTAATTACCTTTTCTGTTTTAAAATGTATAATATTTTATATTTTATTCTATATTATAATATAATAAAATAAATAATTAAGTTTAATACAAATAAAATATAAAAATAATTTAAAAAATCTTTTCATAATGTATAATGTAAAGAATTATGTTTAAAAATATTTAGAGTAATTATTATAATAAATATTTGTATAAAACAAACCTATTAAATAAATATGTTAATTTTTCAAAATAATTTTATTATGCATTGTTATAATTTTATATAAGGTAAAATTTAATTAAATTTTCAAAATATACAATTATTAAAAAAAAAAAAAAGATTATGTGAATTGATAATTAAATTATATATATTGAAAATTTCTCTAAAATTTAATACTTTTTATTTATTCAATAATATATTTTACATAAAATGTACTATTTAAATATAAATATAGTATTTTAGATACTGTTTAAAAAAAAAATATATATATATATATATATATATTTAATATTAAGTAATAAGTATAAAAATTATATTATTTATTAATTTTTCACTTCCATGATTTATAATCATATAAACAATATCAACAATTGAGAATTAGAATCATTAAATATAATATTTTGTAAAAATGAAAATAGATAGATACATATAAATATTAAAAAATATAAAAAGACTATTTTCAGAAAGATGATTAGATAATCTTATTTAGTATTAATTTAAATTATCACATTCATTTAAATATTAAACTTTAAAATATAAAAAATAAAAATATAAATATATAAAATTTACTTTAATTATAATAACTATAATAATCAATTAATTGATTAATGATTAATAATTATAAAAAAAAAATTTTTATATATGATGTTATAAAATTAAAACTTTTAATATCATTACATTATTATTATTATACGTTTTTTTTATAATTTTTTTTATTATTTATTTTTTTATTTTTGGGAAATTTTCATTTTTCATTTTTTTTTTTTTTTTTTTTTTATTATATATTTATTTTTGGGAAATTTTCATTTTTTTTTTTTTTTTTCTTATTTTTTTCTTTTTTTAATTTAAAATTTGATTTAACCAATAAATACCATGTTTAAAGTAATGAAATAGTATAATAATTAATAATTAATAATAATAATAATTAACTAACTTTAAATTTGAATATTAAAATTAAGCTTTAATTATATTTAATAATGCAATTCAAAAATCATAAAAATTCTTCAAATTTTATATTTCATTAAAATATTAAATAATAAAATTTTTTTAATAATAACATAAAATATAATTTTATGTATTATCAATCATTAAAAAAAGTAAATATAATTAATATAATTTCAATATTACTTTTTGTATTATTTTTAAATTTATATCAATAGTTAATTTATTGAATATAAAAAAAAAGTTTTTTTTATTAAAAAATATATATATATTTATTAAAAAAAAAAAAAAAAAAAAAAAAATACTTATTAAAAAAAAAAATTTATTAAAAATAATATATATTATTATTATAGTCAATAAAGTCAATAATCATAATATACGTTATATACCCTATATTTAAAAGTAATTAAATTAATAAAGAAATATATAGAAAAAAAAATTGTTTCATTTTATAGAAAAAAATACAATGAATAAATTCTTATTCACTCTAGTTACTTTTGCGGTAACTACTTTTGTTAGTGCTGGTGTTGCTAATATAAAAGATGGATGGTATTTTATTAAAAATTCAAGTTCTGGAAAATACCTTCAGGTAAGTAATGAAAATTCTAGAGCTGCTTCAAATATTGAAATTGGTTCTAGTCGTAAATCTGATGGTCAAAAATGGAAGCTAACTAATGTTGGTGATGGTTATGTTACTCTAACTTCAGCTCTCGGTAATTTTAATGTTGATGTTGCTAATGGAGAAGATAAAAACGGTGCTAATATTCAAATTTATGATGCTTATGGTGGTAATGCTCAACAATTTATTATTATGACTACTTCATTCTCTAATGTTTATACTATCGGAACCAAAGTTAGTAATGGTGAAAAGGCTCTTGATGTTGAAAATGGAAGTAAATCTGATGGTGCCAACGTAATTCAATGGAAAAATGAAAGTAAGGATAATCAAAGTTGGATTTTTGAAAATGCATCTGGAGATTCAGCTACTTCTGAATGCTGGGCTAAAGCTTTAGGTTATGAATGTTGTTCATCTTGCCAACCATCTGCCTTCAAAGATGAAAGTGGTGAATGGGGTATAGAAAATAACCAGTGGTGTGGTATTATCAGTAATGGTAACTGTTGTGCTCTTGGTTATGAGTGTTGTAAAACTACTACTACTGTTATCTATACGGATGAATCTGGTAAATGGGGTATTGAAAATAACGAATGGTGTGAAATTAAAGATAAACCACAACAACAACAACCACAACAAGGTCAAGGTCAACAACAACAACAACCAAAACAAGATGAAAACAATAATGAACAAACTTATAGTTTTGGTTATGGCCTTAAAAATAAACCAGTTCCATCTAAGGGTTGTGGAAAGAACTCAAGTCTCCCAAAAACTGGCTCTTTCGATTTCCAATGGTCTGGTGGTAAACGTACTGTTCGTATTGATGTTCCAGACAACTATAATAATAACAATCCATACCGTTTAATTTTTGGTATGCATTGTATGGGTGGTTGGGCTGGTGGTGTTCAACAAGAAGGTTACTATGGTTTAAAACCATTAGATACTGGAAAAACTTCTATTTTTGTAGCCCCAGAAGGCAATGGTAACCAAGCTCCATGGGGTCAAGGTGATTATCAATTATTTGACCAACTTCTTGATAAATTAAAGAATGAATTCTGTATTGATGAATCTCGTGTCTTTTCTACCGGTTTCAGTTACGGTTCTATGTTCTCTAATGGTCTTTCCTGGAATCATCAAAAGGTTCTTCGTGGTGTTGCTGTCTATGAAACTGCTGAACGTAATATCTGGCTTCCAAAACATACTGGTGAACCCATAGCTTGGATGGGTGTTCTTGGTCTTGATGATGGTCTCTGTACTCCAGAAATGGGTCGTCATGCTCGTGATATCATTCTTGAACACAATTCTGAAGGTGGTAAGGCTGTTAACGAAAAAGCTGAGGAAGCTCCTCGAAACAGTCCCCATAAATGTTATGATTATAAGACCGTCGATCCTCGTTTTCCAGTCCGTTGGTGTACTCAGTCTGGTGGTCATATTTGGGATCACAAAGATCCAGGTTCAAATAAGTCTTGGGTTCCAGAAACCACATGGAATTTCATTACCCAATTTTAATTAATTTACTTATATTATATTTTTAATAAATATATTATTATCATTATATAGGTTTTTATTATATAGATAATTAAAAAAAAATACTTTTAATAATTAAAAGAACAATATTAATAATATAATGTTAAAGGAAAATAAGAATTTAATTAACTATTATCAAAAATAAAATAAGAAAAATATTATCAAAAATAAAAATAAAAAAAAAAATAAATAAATATTAAAATAAATAAAAAAATAATAAATAAAAAATATAATAAATAAAAAATATAATAAATAAAAAATATAATAAATAAAAAATATAATAAATAAAAATAAAAATAAAATAAATAATATATCATAATAAAATTTTATAATATAAATAATTTTATTTGTATTATTTATGTGAATTAAATATTTGATTTATTATTTATGTTAATACAAATATGTTTCATAATTTATTTATATTGGAAATGATATAAATAAAAAATATATTAGTAATTGCGATTAAGATATTATTTTCAATTCCATTAAAAATGAAGAATGAATTTAAGAAATAGAACGTTTATTATAATTAAACATAACATAAACATATTTATCATTAAATAAACACTGAAAAACAAAATCAATTGTTGTTTACTTATAATAAATAATACAATATTTTATATTTGAATATCAGTTTATGTTAAATAGCTAGAAATAATGAACAAGCAATAGAAGTTCATTAATTTATGTAGCAAAAAATAAATAAGCGCAAAAATATATATAAATTTATTTATATATAGAAAGTAAATAACATATATATATATAAATTCATGTTTATTTTTATTTTAGTTTATATTGATTTATGTTATCTATGATAAATAATATAAAAATTAACTTATTCTTTATATTTATATTAATTTATTGTAATATATAATATCTATAAATATTTTATTGTGTATATTTTCAATAGTAAAATTGTATATTAATTTACAAACTTAAATATATGAGTATAGAATTAGATTTAAAATATAAATATATTATGTTAAAATATAATACTATAGTATAAAAATAAAGTGATTTAAATTATATTATTAACAATTAATATCTGAGTGTTAAAATACAATTTTGTTGTATTTAAATATTTGAACAACATGCCAATATTTAATACCATATTACAATTTAAACATTTGAAAATTATAAGAAGCTACAATGCTATTTCACTTTATTTTAGCAATACATACGTGTTTTTTGTCGTTTTTTCGGTACGGCTATACTCGTATAATAAGTATTGAGTCTATTGATATTTCGGATGAGCTTATTTATCATCTTGATATAACTACTAGAGTCATTAAAGATAATTTAATAGAATGATTTTCTTTTAATATTTTTTCTAAATCAAAATAAATTTAAATTATAGAAAAAAAAATTGTATCTTAAGTTTGAACTATATGACAATAGTGATTTGGAAAATAATTCTGTCTTAATATCTGAAAAATATGAATTAGTGGATAAAAAACCGCATATACATTGGAACCACAATTACCTTGTAAACAATGTTAGCAAATTATGGAATGTCTAGGATATTTAGAAAGAATACTTCTTTATCAAAGAATTTTACGTCCTTTGTTTTCAAATACTTTCTTCAAAGAAATCACGCATATTTGCTCTGTATGTAACAAATATAAAAAATCAAACAATGCAAAATCCATTTGTTGTAAAAAGCGATTAATTACTGCTTCGTTTTCACTTCATAAGAAAAAACGTAGTATTATTAGCAAATAAATCTTAAAAACTTTTATTTCTTTTTCAATACATACACAATGTTTATCATAGTTATCTAAAATATCATTAATAAATAAATTAAATAAAATTAAAGAAAAAAGGATACTCTTGATGAACTCTACTATGAATTATCAAGGTTGTTTGAAACATTTATTAAAAAAAATAAAAATAAAAAAAAAATATGTAAATATATATTTATATATAAGCTCTGAAATATATATATATATAAATATATATAGATTAGAAAAGAAATTAAAACTTTTATCACAAATACAGAAATGAAACAATTCATAGCTAAAATATGAAATAATAATTACTGAAAAATGTGAATTTTTAAACTCCAAAAAAGGTTATGTATTTAAATTTATTATTTAATTTTTTTCTTATACAGATTTCTCTTCTAGAAATATAGAAAATTAAATAATATTACATATTTCAAGATTACAAAAACCAAATTATTCAAAAATAATAAAATTTTTCTTATTATATTTAGAAATATTATTATTCTTTTGAAATAATTATTAAACATAAATATAAACGAAAATTACAAACTTTAAAAAAATAAAATAAATAATGAAACAGTATAAAGAACTAAAATATTAATAAATAAACTAAATAAATAAATGAACATGAAATACGAATAAAGTAAATAAATAAATATTTATGGTATGAATAAAAGTAAGTATTAAATGTATTGATAATAAATAAATATAAATTATTAAATTAATTATATTTTAATAAAATATCCATATTATGTATAATTTAAATATATAAAGTTAAAGATTAAACATATAATGATATATATATATATAAATAAGAAATTGTATCTAAATAATATATATTAATAATAAAATAGTGATTGGACAAAAAAAATATATATTTTACTAATTGAAAATATATTTATATAAAAATTAAATTGAATAAATGTTAAATAGTAAAGATGTAATAATTAGAAATAATAATAATATAAAATAATATAAAATTATTGAAATCCATAATATTTT
Source organism: Neocallimastix lanati (nom. inval.) (assembly GCA_016946835.1). Classification (NCBI taxonomy): domain Eukaryota; kingdom Fungi; phylum Neocallimastigomycota; class Neocallimastigomycetes; order Neocallimastigales; family Neocallimastigaceae; genus Neocallimastix; species Neocallimastix lanati (nom. inval.). The sequence goes on along the minus strand of JACVTC010000102.1, from coordinate 401,976 downwards.
TTTTAAATAAAAAAAAAAATTAAATAAGACCAAATAATATTAATATTAATAAATACTGGATATAGGGGTATTATTTGTGCTGCCTTCAAAACAAGGAGGCCCAAAAAGTAGTAGTGTACAATTGTCGTTACTATTTTTGGAAGAATTTACATCGTTACATTCGCATTGACATCCTCATGTTTTACTGCTATATATATAAGAACTCACCTTTATAATAAATTTAGGAGGCATATAAATGTCATCGAAGTGAGTTATCGGTTCCTTTTCATTATATATATAATGCTTATTTATACATTTATTGGACAAGCAATCGGACTCGAAGTCGCACTCTATGCCGTGGCAATTGTAATGTTGTATTTATTTGTCGTCACAGGTGCTCATCTGGAATATCGACAGTTTCTTCTTCGTAGATGAAATCCGTTTCAACGCCAATATCATTTTTACAATAGAGGCTAACGTAATATTTGTTCTTGATTTTCAATAAGTCCTCTTTGCTCATAGTGGGTTGTGTATTGACAAAATGGAAATAAAGAATAATAAACAGAAATACTTCTAAAATATTTTGAATTGTAAACATTTAGTAATCGTAAGAGATGTTTTATTGTTTGTAATAAGCCTATTTAACTATGTTTAAAGTCATTTCTAATAACACTTGCCACCTATTATTGGCAACTGTATTATATGGATATTTATATTTTATGGTATTTATTATTAGTATTGTGCAAAAAATCATTTCATTTTATACTATAGTATTATATTCCGAGTTATATGTAAATACTTTTTAATTATAATATTAAACTTATAAAATTTTAGTTTTTGAAAGGTTAAGGTTACCATATATTACCATACATGGTTATTCGTGAAAATATATTTAATAGTAAATATTTATAGATACTGTATTTTACTAAAGGAATGCATGATAAAATATAAACAATAAATTAATTTGAACATTATTTATCACAGATAACATGAACCAAAATATATACTAAAAAAAAAAACAAATTAATAAAATAATTATTTCCTTTTATATATTATATTTATTTGTCATATATATATTGATGCTTTTATTATTTTTGTTATTTAATTCAACAACTTCTGTTACTTTTCAATTTATTTCTTAATAAATATTTAGCATGAATTGAAATTGAAATATAGATTTATTGCTATTATATAGTAATTCCTACAATATAATGGACAACTATTAGTAAATGAACTTTTTAAAATAACAGCTTGATAAAAAATAAAAAAATGTAAAAATGATGTAATATAGAAAATTTATTTCTATATAGGAGTATTTAATTATAATTATTGTAAACATAAATTGTGTATATAAATGTACAATTATTAAAAACTATAAATATTTTGAAATATAATTTATATTAATTCACTAGATATTATAGTAAATAAAATTATATTTACAATAAATATATAAATATTGTACTATATATAATTTTAGAAAAATAAATTTAAAATTAAACATGTAAAAGTTTTAATATTTTAAATAATTTATTTAATATTTCTATATTTTTATATTTATTACAAAAATATAATAATCAAAAAAGAATTAAAAAAATTAACATATAAATATATATTTATATATTATAAATTAAATCATTACATTGTTTCATTATAATTTTACAATCAATATTTCAAATTTAACAAAGGTATAAATATAATAAATATAAATATATTCCTTTGTTAAATTTGAAATATTAATAAATTATATATATATACATATATATGTATTATAATTATTTGAATTTTAATATTATTCTATAAAATATATATATATATATATATTAATTCGAGTAAAATGTATTATTACGAGGTGCTTGAAATTTACTTGTTGGTCCCTCATGATTTTCTATTTTACTTTGATAATGACATTTTATCATTCTTTGAATTGCACTATCAAAAGATGATCTTGCTACTCTATTATTGTAATAATTTTCAATATTGGAATCTGTTTCTATTGTTTCTATTATATTTGTTGAATTTTCTGTATCATTTTGACCATTTGTTTTATAGTATTCATTAACGTTATTCCTGACGTAATAATTATCATTTTTTATGTAAAGCTTAATAATTTTTATTAGATACAGGAAAATATAATTTGAAAAAGAAAATATATAGAGAATAATTGATAATATTTTTTGATAAACAATATAATAATTATATTTGAAATTTGTAAATATCATGATGAATATAATAATAAAACAGAGAATATCTACTGTAATTGCAGATAAAGTGAATTTTATATCATTTATTGTTTGTTCAAGATGCCATTCAAGGAACACAAATATTATCATAATGAAAGAAATTAATCCTTTTAAAATTAGGGTCAATAGAATTAAATGATATCCAATGAGTCCTAATTTACATATATCAAATGGTACACCGTCCTTTGTTAAAATTCTATTAATATATAATGAAGATGAAATTAAAGTAATACCAATAATGATTATATCATATATGATAAATAATGAAAAAAAGATAAGTTTATTTTTAGCTATCCATTTTGAATATTTATTTTCAATTGGAAAATTTACCAACAATTTATATAAAATAGGAATCATATTGAAATCAAATCCAATTATTAATATCAATGATTTAATAAAGCATTTTAAAATATTTATTTTCCCAATATTCAAATAAAAGGAATTCATAATTAATACTGCTCCAATTATTGAAAGTATCCAAAAATCAGTCGGTAAGAATTTTAAATTGGCCTTAAATTTTTCCTTAAAAAGAAATATTAATGAAAAAATCATTAGGATCGAAGACAAAAATGTAAGAATGGTAATAATAAATAAGCATAAATTCATTTTGGGATTAATAGTAATATAATATGGTTTTGTTAAGTGTTCTATTTCATTTATTACTGTAGATAAATCATCATCATCTCCATAAATATATTTAAAAACAGCATTTCTAAATTGCTCTGAATATTTACTGTAATCTGATGAATTCACAGTTGGTCTTGCAACAAATTGAATATTCCTTAACAATTCACAATTCATATGGCTGCAAACATCTTTATCTTCATAGAGACTTGAGATAGATGTTAAAAATTCATATTCATTTATTATTTTTTTTTGCATTTCTAAAGACCCTATAAACCTCAACACAGTAGCTGCTGCTTTTTTTCTTTCTTCATTAATAAATTTATTTATACTTACATTATATCCTCCAAGAGTAGATCCAGAAATTCCCTTTTTTTTACCAGGAAGTAAAGTAAAATTATAATTTAACCAGGGAACATACCAAAATTTTTGAAATAAAAAATTCCCATTTTTAAATAACACTTCTGTATATCCTCCTGGAGCTTGAAAAACCTTATCTTTATTAAAGTTTTTAAAATATTTGAACATATATAAATATAAGATAATATTAATAATATATATATATATATATAAATGATAAATTTTTTATATTATAATTAAAAATTTAAAATATAATAAAATAAAATAAATATTTTTTTTTATATATTGTTTAAAAAATAAATAGGACTTTAATAGTTGTATTACCTGAAGAAATTTCATTTTTAATTTTTTTTATCATTTTAATAGATTCTTTAAATTCGGAACTATGTATATCCGGAAATGGTGATTCAGAATAATCTCTAAAAGAATATATAAATTCGTAAAGAGAGCACATACCCATTTCTTCATCTAAAAGAAATTTTATAAAAAATAAAAATTATTTTATTAATTATTAATTAATTATAACTTATTAATTATACATATATATCTATATATATATCATTATATTAAAATATTAATTAAATGTATCTACACAATTTAAATATTTATTTATTTAAATTTAATTTGTAAATGAATCTAATAATTACACGAAAGCATTCCATTGTAAGCAATAAAATCGGTATTATTATATCTATTATGTTCTTCATTTAGAATGTATTTTCCTGTTTCTAATAATTCATTCCATGTTTCAGGTACAGTTTTATTGTATTTATTTAGATATTTATCATTGTAATATAATAATGAACTATCAACTTTAGCAGGCTTGATTTATATATATTTATTTATATTCATTAGAGTACAATTTATAATTATTTATATACTTTTATGAATGTAAAAGAATTTTTTAAAACAATTATTTTATTATTTAGTAATAATAATTGTATATTACCAATGCTACCCAATTTCCGTTATACATACATGTATTTTTTATAATATTATAATTAAATAAATTCATTTCTTCCTTTGAAATATATTTTTCCAAATTTTCAAAAGAAGGTCCATATTTAAAGGTAAAAATATTATCAAAGAAATATATATCATATTTTGTGGACTTTCTTTGAATTAAATTATCTAAGAAAAATTCATAATCTTTCACTCCAACAGTGAAATTTTCACTAGTTAAAAGATTTAAGTTAAATGTAATATTTAGATTATGTTTTTTTGAGAATGTTTTGAATTCCTCAACATATCTCAAATAAACATCATTAATATTGGAAGCATTTGTTACTGCATTTATTGTTATTGCTATATTAATTTCTGTATCAATTTAAATATTAAAATGAAATAATAATAAGTATACATATAAAAATGATATCATTATAATATTTAATTTTAATTTTATTTTAATTTTATTATTATTTTTTTTTTGCTAAATTATATAATATATAAATTACTTATTTTTATTAATAATATTAGGAATATAGAAATTGTTCGAATAATCATAATAAAATTTTAAATATATAAAACATCTTTTATTATTTTATTTTATTTCTTTTCTTTTTTTTTTACTATTTATTATATTAATTTTTTATTTTCTTTTTAATATACTATAAAAAATATTAGATAAAGCTACATAACTTTCTAAAAAATTATTAAAAATTATAATTATTAAAAATAATATTTTTTTAAAAAGTTATATTTTAATAATAATAATATTATTTGTAATAATTTAATAATAAATATCTTTTATTTTATTAAGGTTTTCTAATAATTAAAATTTTAAAATATTTTTTTATTTGTCATTTATAATTAATTTAACAAAAATTTATATTAATCATTATAAAAAAAAAAAAAAAAAAAAAAAAACTAATATTATAAATAATTTTTCTAGATAAATCATTGGTTGAAATAATATAAATTAAAATTAAGTTAATTATATTTTCTTTTTAATTAACATTAATTTCATTATCCAAAAAACTTAATGTAGTTTAACTTTTTTTTTATTCCTTTATTTTTTCTGGAGAAATTAATTTTTATACAATAACAGAATAGGTAAAATTATAATTAAAGTTTATTTCAATTATCAATTTTGAAATTTATAATTAATTCTTCAATTAAGAATAAAATGATAAAATAAAAAAATTTTTTTAATATGGATTTCAGTTAAATTATTATGTTAATTAAATAAATTAAAACCAAACTTTATAAAGAATAATTATATATTTTATTTTTTTATTTTTCTTTTTTATCATAATTTTTATATTTTGACTAGTAAATAAATTTATTTTTTTATTCCTTTATTTTTTTTGGAGAAATTATTTTTTATACAATAACAGAATAGGTAAAATTATAATTAAAGTTTATTTCAATTATCAATTTTGAAATTTATAATTAATTCTTCAATTAAGAATAAAATGATAAAATAAAAAAATTTTTTTAATATGGATTTCAGTTAAATTATTATGTTAATTAAATAAATTAAAACCAAACTTTATAAAGAATTAATTATATTATATATTTTATTTTTTTATTTTTCTTTTTTATATTAATTTTTATATTTTGACTAGTAAATAAATTTATTTTTTTATTCCTTTATTTTTTCTGGAGAAATTATTTTTTATACAATAACAGAATAGGTAAAATTATAATTAAAGTTTATTTCAATTATCAATTTTGAAATTTATAATTAATTCTTCAATTAAGAATAATCAAAATGATAAAAAAATAATTTTTTTTAATATGGATTTCAGTTAAATTATTATGTTTATTAAATAAATTAAATTCTGTTAGAATATGTGAAATGTATGAAAAATAAGCTTCAAATGTATTGAAACATATTGTAATATAAATAATATATAAGCCACAATGTATTAATATAAAAGCATTTAATTTAGAATAATTAAGTGCTAGTAACTCTTTATCATAAAATATATTAATAAAGTTGACATAATTATAAACCATAAATTCATAACTCTTAACAAATTCAAACTTTATAAAGAATTAATTATATATATATTTTATTTTTTTATTTTTCTTTTTTATTGTAATTTTTATATTTTGATTAGTAAATAATTTTATTTTTGAATATATATTTTTTTCATTTAACATTAGTTGAAAAAAAAAAAATATATATGTATTTATTTTATTTCATTTTTTTTATTTTGTTTTATTTTATTCAATCTGTACTTTTCATATTTAATATTCTACTATTATTTTATTTTATTTTATTCAATCTGTACTTTATATTCATATTCTACTATTTATTTTATTTTATTTTATTCAATCTGTACTTTATATTCATATTCTACTATTTATTTTATTTTATTTTATTCAATCTGTACTTTATATTCATATTCTACTATTTATTTTATTTTATTTTATTCAATCTGTACTTTATATTCATATTCTACTATTTATTTTATTTTATTTTATTCAATCTGTACTTTATATTCATATTCTACTATTTATTTTATTTTATTTTATTTTATTTTATTTTATTTTATTTTATTTTATTTTAATTTATTTTATTTTATTTTATTTTATTTTATTTTATTTTATTTTATTTTATTTTATTTTATTTTATTTTATTTTATTTTATTTTATTTTATTTTATTTTATTTTATTTTATTTTATTTAATTTTATTTTATTTTATTTTATTTTATTTTATTTTATTTTATTTTATTTTATTTTATTTTATTTTATTTATTTTATTTTATTTTATTTTATTTTATTTTATTTTATTTTATTTTATTTTATTTTATTTTATTTTATTTTATTTTATTTTATTTTATTTTATTTTATTTTATTTTATTTTATTTTATTTTATTTTATTTTATTTTATTTTATTTTATTTTATTTTATTTTATTTTATTTTATTTTATTTTATTTTATTTTATTTTATTTTATTTTATTTTATTTTATTTTATTTTATTTTATTTTATTTTATTTTATTTTATTTTATTTTATTTTATTTTATTTTATTTTATTTTATTTTATTTTATTTTATTTTATTTTATTTTATTTTATTTTATTTTATTTTATTTTATTTTATTTTATTTTATTTTATTTTATTTTATTTTATTTTATTTTATTTTATTTTATTTTATTTTATTTTATTTTATTTTATTTTATTTTATTTTATTTTATTTTATTTTATTTTATTTTATTTTATTTTATTTTATTTTATTTTATTTTATTTTATTTTATTTTATTTTATTTTATTTTATTTTATTTTATTTTATTTTATTTTATTTTATTTTATTTTATTTTATTTTATTTTATTTTATTTTATTTTATTTTATTTTATTTTATTTTATTTTATTTTATTTTATTTTATTTTATTTTATTTATTTTATTTTATTTTATTTTATTTATTTTATTTATTTATTTTATTTTATTTTATTTTATTTTATTTTATTTTATTTATTTTATTTTATTTTATTTTTTCTTCTTCATTTAAAATAAGTCGAATATTTAAAATCAGGCAATTTAAATTATTAACATACTATGAGATTTAATATACATATTCAAAAATTTCATTTTTAATTAAATTTTTTTATATTTATATACTAATCTATTTTTGTTAACATTGTTGTATATTTAACTATAATTCATTTAAATATTTTTCTTTGTTTCTTTTTTTTTTTTTTATAGAATTATTTAATTTTTCCTTATAATATTTTTCTTATATTTGTTATGGAATTATGTTTCACAATAATCAATGAACTTATATTAGTTATAATTAATATTTATTAAATATTAATTATAAAATAAAATTTCTTTTAATATTTATAATTCATTATACATAGAAAAAAATTGACTTAATTATATATATAATTAATCGTTTTATATACTATAAATACTTTTTTTTTTATGCTGGGAATAAACTTTATTTAATAATATTTATTAAAAAAAATACATAAAAATAAAATTTTTTACATTGATACGATGAAATGGTGAAATGACCTCTAACTTTTCCTATTCTTCAATGATAACTCCATATGGATAAAAATAAAAATTATCATTTGAATCCATATCATATTATCTTCTTTGCCTTATCGTTTCGATGTCGATGCTCTTGACAAAAGTAGGTGCAAAAATCACAAATCACAATAGATATAGCATTAGTAAAGAATTTCGCAAGCCAAAAGACTATTTCGAAAGTGATTGAAAGATATTATTAATAAAATGAATTCTTTCCCCCGAAATCATTAAATATTCCCCCGAACCGATCTTTAAGATTTTATATACTTCATTTCAGCCAAGAAGGAGACATAGTATATAAAAATTAATATTATCATCAAAATATTCATCATTAATATCAGGAATATTTATTGATTTCTCACAAACAATCTATGAAAAATTAATGAAAATTTCATCAATATATTGAATAAATTATTGTCTAAATTCTTCATATTTAGGACATAAAAATATCCAGTTTGTAAAATAAGGTATGTTTTTATGTAATTTATACACTCATTATTCCGAATATTACTAATATTAAAACGATTATTAGCAATTGATGTATTGACTACATTATTAGTAACGATACTATTGTTTTCACCATCGCTAATATTATAATTCTTATTTTCACTATCAATATTATTATTATTTTTAACAACACTATACTCTTTATTACTACTATAAGAATCTGTAATTGTTTTTCTATATTATGCATATCTATGATTACAGTGTTTAAAAAAGCTTTTCTAAGGTCTAAAAAAGCAAGATAAATATCTTTATTTTCAAATTTTCTTCCCTGACATATAATTCTTAATAAAGTGTAAAGACTTATACATTCTTTTCGGTTACGGAATCCATATTGTTCTGATCTAATAAATCCTTTATCAATTCCATATTTAGAGATTCTATTAGAGATGATTTTTGCCAAAATTTTTAATCCACTCTTGATAAGAGAAATGCCACAATAGTTATTACAATCTATAGGATTGTCCTTTTTATGAATAGAAACCATCGATGAGTTATTCCATTATTTTTAATAAATCACTATTCATAATACGATTGATGAAGGATTTGAGCCATTTAAAGCCAGATAAAATATTACAATTATTTTTACTAAATTCTTCTGAATCACTTTTACTAGGAATCAAAGCTTCAAAGAATTCCATTGGAATCCCATCAAGACTACAAGCTTTAAAGTTAGGGGTAGATGAGATCACCTCGCTAAAATATCATATATTATAAAATTATAAAAGTGCGTTAGAAGCAATAGTTTCTAACTTTTCCCATTCATATATGATAACACCGCATCCATTATTGCGAGAAATAATTTCAATATTAGTGTTATTAAACGAATCTATATCAGTTCTTTCACCCGAAGGTGAAAAACCATCTCTATTATTTCGACGTCGACGCTCTTAGCAACGGTTGATTCAGTAGATTCAACGGAATACCATTTCATTATCAATCTAAAAGATCAACAAATTAATGGTATTATGTTTGTTAGAAACTCCATAATCCCCACAAAATACAGAACAGTCCACGAAATTGAACTTTGTTTAAAAATATTGTCAACTAATTGTCTTTGTTCCCCATCATTAAGTTTAATTTTTTCATATATTGAACACCAGCCAAGAAGAACACTCAATATAAAATAATAAATATTATTATCATAATCTTTTTCCGAATCAAAAGAAACATACAAGGATTTTTGTTCAATTATCATTGCAAACTTCAAAAAGAGATCATCTAGAAAAGATAAAGATTTATTTCTGTAATTTTCCAATTCTTTACAGATAAAGATCCTATGTGAAAAGCTAGGTACACTAACACCACAACATGGGAAACATTTAGGGCAATCTTCTGAGACTATTTTTCTTTTAATGGAAATACTAATGTCAAATTTAAAACCACACCTAATTCGAGAAATCCAAAAGAATCCTAATTGATACTTAGGATATTGAAATGTTAAGTCTTTGATTTCTGAAATAAATTCAAAATCATTCTCCTTGTAAATAATTACTTTTTTAATCTTTGAGGGTTTGAAGACATCTCTTTCCCAATAACTTTTTTATTTAACTTGTTCTTTTACCATTTAATTTCTTATCCAAAGTCCTTAATTCTTTAGTCCATGAGTAATTTGACATGGTTGGAATATTTTATTTTTTTTCTTAGACAGGGAAGAGAATACACTTCCATAAATTTATTAATTTTATTATAAAAAATACACGTAGATGAAAAGTACATTTTAAATTAAAAATTAAAAAATAAAAGTTTAAAAAAAAAAATAAAAAAGCTCAGAAATACTATGTATTTCAGAAAGTTGTACTATGAGAGAATTCTATCTGTTATAATTTTTGAAATGATTTTCAGTCCAACATTAATGAGAGAAATACCTTGATAGTTACTACAATCTGATAGGTCACCTTTCTTAGGGATAGATACAGTAGAAGCTGAGTTCCATTTTTTAAGAAAGGACCAACACCAAATTTTATTAAATATCAATTTAAGTTCCAGTGGCAGGATGTGTTTCTAGTAATTCTTCATTGCAAAATAGAGCTTTGTAGAATTCAATAGGGATACCATCGGGGCTGGGTGCTTTGTTGTTTTTCATTGATGAAATAGTTTTTTTGATATCTTCAATTGTAATTGGACCGTTGATATTCCAAGCAGAGGATCTAAGACTAATATTCCTTAAAGCATGAATCCAGAAATTACGATTAAGGCTGAGAGGTCAGAAGCTAAATCTTTATAATTTTCAGCCCATCTATCTAATTGCTTAGCAAGAGAGATATATTTTGACCAAATTTAGATTTAATGCAAGTAAGTGAGGTGGATGAATAAGATGGTTTAGCCCTTTTTTTTAAACATCTTCAACCATTTTTGAAATCTTTTTTCAAAAAATAATTACCAATTTTTACTATATTAGCCTTATATCTAGCAGAACGAAATTTACTCTTTGTTTTCTTGATTAATTTGCAAAGTTTTTCGTATTTATTAAATTATTCAAGGTAATTATCAACATTTTCACAGTTAAAGTAAGGCTTAATATTTCGAAATGCAATATGCTTTTCATGAAACAGTTTTTTAATGTAATAAGGACAATGAAAAGCAGAGTCTTTTAAATTTGTTGGAATGAAAGCCTTAATATCTTTCCCGATATTATTTGCTGTATTGATAAATTTTTCTACCATTTCATCAGCCGTAAGCGTACTGTAATGAGAATCGAGGTCATTTGCTAAGATTGAAAAATAATTATGTGATAAAATATCTGAATTTTTTTGATTTACAAATATGTGTAGACCATTTAGAAACTTTAGCAGGTCTTATAAAGCTATCGGAACTTGGAACTAATTACACCAATTTAATAAAGAGTCCTCTCATCCAGGGGTTTTAGGATTAGCTCTAAGAAAAACTGAGTTGTATATTATATATATATATAATTTCTTTGTTTAAAATATATATATATATATATATATATATATAATTATTTTATTTATAATAAAATTTATTTAATTTTAATTCAAGATAAATTTATAAGAACTAAATTTAAAATTCAATTAATTCATCAAAAATTTAATTATGCGCATTAACATTACGATATATTTAGAGCTAATAAAAAAATAAATATTTATCAATTGCTTCTTTAAATTCACATTATGAATAATATATTTTTTTATATAAACTTTAAAATTAGAAATTAAAAATTGATATATTTAAATATTTACAAAATAATTTTTCCTTTATATATAATTTTTTTAATTATATATATAAAATACACATTACGATTTATTTTTTATAATAATTTTATTTAATAGAAAAAAAATAAATTCATATATTTACAAAATAATTCTTTTTTTTTTTTTTTTTTTTTTACTTTTAATTTATATATAAATATATTTATTTCATTAATAATATATACTAAAAATATTCAATGTATCTTCTTTTTTGTTATTATTATTAAAAATAATACATATAGATATATATATTTTTAAAAAGTATATATTTAATATATTATATATTTAGAGATAGATAAATTTTTTAACATTTAAAAAGTACACAAATTTCAGTTATATCCATCTAGAACTTGTTAATGAATTCCCAAGTAGCTTGTGGTACCCATGATTGACCTTGACCTGGATCCTTGTGATCCCAAAGGTGACCACCTGATTGAGTACACCAACGTACTGGGAACTTTTCATCAACGGTCTTGTAATCGTAGCACTTATGTGGACCTCCTGGTTGAGCTTCTTCAGCCTTTTCATTCTTAGCTGAACCACCTTGTGAATTGTGGGAAAGAATGATATCACGAGCAGCACGACCCATTTCTGGAGTACAGAGATTATCATCAAAACCAAGGACACCCATCCAACCAATACCATCACCAGTATGTGTTGGAAGGTAAATATTACGTTCTGCAGTTTCATAAACAGCAACACCACGAAGAACCTTTTGGTGATTCCAAGAAAGACCATTTGAGAACATAGAACCATAACTAAAACCAGTAGAGAAGACACGAGATTCATCAATACAAAGATCACCCTTTAATTTTTCAAGAAGTTCATCAAATAATTTGTAATCAGCTTCACCCCATGGTAATTGTTGACCGTTACCTTCAGGAGCTACAAAAATAGTAGTCTTTCCAGTATCCAATGGCTTTAATCCATAATAACCTTCATTACGAACATTTCCAGCGGAACCACCCATACATTGCATACCAAATACTAAACGGTATGGATGACTACTATCATAATTTTGTGGAATATCAATAAGAACCTTACGACTACCTCCAGACCAATTGAAATTAAATTCGCCATTAAGACTTGGGTTTTTACCACAACCCTTAGATGGAACTGGAGCATTCTTTAATGGATATGGGTATGAGGCTGAACCACCTTGAGCTGGGGCAGTATTTCCTTGACCTTGTTGAGCTGGTGGGGCATTATTTTGTCCTTGTTGAGCTGGTGGAGCATTATTTTGTCCTTGTTGAGCTGGTGGAGCATTATCTTGTCCTTGTGGGGGTTGATTGTTGTTTTGGTTGTTATTATTTTGTTCCCATGGATTACCACCTTGGTTGTTGTTATTTTGTTCCCATGGATTACCACCTTGGTTGTTGTTTTGACCCCATGGATTACCACCTTGATTATTGTTTTGACCCCATGGATTACCACCTTGGTTATTGTTTTGTCCCCATGGATTACCACCTTGATTATTGTTTTGACCCCATGGATTACCACCTTGGTTATTGTTTTGTCCCCATGGATTACCACCTTGATTGTTGTTCTGACCCCATGGATTACCACCTTGGTTATTGTTTTGACCCCATGGATTCCATTGATTTTGACCCCAATTGTTATTTTGGCCCCACCATTGACGCTTCTTAAGAGCACTATCAGAAATACCACACCATTGATCATTTTCTATTCCCCACTTACCATCTTCATCTATATATTCTACAACATTACCTTCACAACACTTGTATCCAAGTTTTTCTGAAAAACATGAAGCCGAAACCTTAGCTGTAATAGCTGCAATAGCAGTTAAAGCTGTAATAACCTTCATTTTAATTATTAAATAAAAATAATATACAAATAAAAATAATAAATTCTTTTTACACAAATACTAAATATTTATTTATTCTTTATAAAATATTCACTATAAATTAATTTTAAAATATTTAATTTTCTTCCAGAGAAAATATAACTTTTATTAATTATGAATAATTTATTATAAATATTAAATATTTTGAAAATTGAAAAAAAAAAATGATAGAAAAATATTACTATTTATATAGAAAAAGAATTCTAATTCAAAATTTTAATACTATAATATATTAATCATTTACCATTTAATATATTTAATAAATTACATATTAATATACTTATTATCTATATTATTTTATTAATTTATCATAAATTTATGTAAAAAAGTATGATTCGATTTTAAAAAAAAAAAAAATTAATTCTCCAATATTATCTCATTTTAAAAAATATATATATATAATTTTGAAAAAAAAAAAATTAAAAAATAATTACAATTTATTATTATATAATATAGAGTTTATTTATAATATAATTTTTTTATTTTTTATTAATTGAAATATTAAAATAAAAAATTATAACAATTTTATAAAAACAAAATATGTTTCATAAAAGTATTTTGTAAAACATGTAATTATGAAATTTTTATTAAATAAATTATTATATATATTAATTTATTGAATTTAAACAATGTAACTTATATAAAATAAATTAAAAAAAAATTTAAACTTTTTCATTTTGTTAATAATATATCTTTCCAAATATAAATATCTACTAAATTTTAATTAATAAATTTAATTTATAAATATATTAAAATTATAAGATTTGCTATCCTAATTATTACTGAAATAACGAATTATTTTTAATATTTTGGTTTTTAAAACATATTATTTTAATATTAAATTTTAAATATTTAATAATTATTGTTTAAATTTGTCAACAATTATTCTTCAATTTTTAATTCGTGTAACATAAATGTAATTTTATTTATATCTTTAATAAATTTTTTTTTTTTCTAAATTTAAATATTTAATATATTCTTCATAAAGTTTTTACATACTATAAATTATAATTATTAAAAATTTGTTACATAATGTATTGTATTCTTGTAACAAAGAAATTAATATTTAATTATTGATGATAAAGTTAATAATAATGATAATATATATTAATTAAAAATTAAAAAAAAAAAAAAACGGCAACTTTTTAAAACAATTATTCATAATAAAAAAAAAAAAAAAAAAAAAAATTCACAAAAATTTTAAACTCTAAATTCTAATTTCTATATTATATTGAAAATATTTTTTATAAAATTATTAAATAATTAATAATTTATGGTAAAATAATATATTCATTAAATATATTTTTTATCTCATATATGGAAATTTTTTACCTTTTTTTTTTTTATTTTTAATATAGATTTTAAAAAATTGGAAAAACTATGAATTTTTATAATTAAATAAAAATAATATAATAAAATTTTATAATTAAATAAAAATAATATAATAAAATAACAGTTTAAAGTATTAATGTTTAAATAATTAATATTTTTTTTTTACTATTAGTGATAAAAATAAGTTTAAAAAATTGAAAGCTTTAAATAATAAATATTTTAATTTTCAATATGTATAAATAGTAAATTCAAAGTTAAAAAATGTGAAACTTTGAATAATAAATATTTTAATTAACTTATTTAAAAGTTAAAAAAAAATAATTATTTTTTAGTATAAATAACAAAATATGAATAGGATATATATAAATAATACTAACAATAAAATAGTAATAAATACAGACATCAATATAAAAATATAAAAAAAAAAAAAAATAATTATTTTTTAGTATAAATAACAAAATATGAATAGGATATATATAAATAATACTAACAATAAAATAGTAATAAATACAGACATCAATATAAAAATATAAAATTATATTTATATAACTCTACTTCACACTAGAATAATTAATTTACTAATATCTATATCCTTTAAATAAATAAATTTTAGTTGTGAAACTCATAATTTATGAAAAAACTTTAATTACTACGAAGTATTTTTACATAATTATAAATTTTATTATTTTTTATATAATTATAAATTTTATTTTTCTTTATCAATATTTTAAACGTTAATATTTTTATTATCAGCATCATTTTTTATGGAGTATTACCCTTTTTATTATTATTAATAGAAAATAGTAATAATATTATTATTATAATTATTTTTATTAGTATTTTATTATTATAATTATTAGTATTATTTTTTTAATATTAATTATTATACATTACTATTATTATAATTACTACTTTATATATAATCATTTAATATTTTATTATTACCATTTTTATATAATCATTTAATATTTTATTATTGTAACTATAATTAAATTATTTTTGTTTTTATTTTTTTTTTTTTTTTTTTTTTTTTTATTTTATTATTATTATAACATTTAAACAATAATAAAAATTATTACATTTATAATAAATAATAATAAAAATTATTACATTTATAATAAATAATAATAAAAATTATTACATTTATAATAAATAATAATAAAAATTATTATATTCATGTTAAGTAATAATAAAGATTATTATATTCATGTTAAGTAATAATAAAGATTATTATATTCATGTTAAGTAATAATAAAGATTATTATATTCATGTTAAGTAATAATAAAAATTATTATATTCATGTTAAGTAATAATAAAAATTATCATATTCATGTTAAGTAATAACTGTTAAGAGTCAGAAATTTATGGTTTATAATTATGTCAATTTTTTTAATATATTTATGATAAAGAGTTACTCACACTTAATTATTCTAAGTTAAATAGCTTTTATATTAATGCATTTTGTCTTTTACATTAATTCTATTACAAAATGTTTCTAATAAATTTGAATTTTATTTTTCATACATTTCACATATTCTAACATTCCCCCTTAAACCTAGTTATTCTCCAATGAATAAATTGGTTTACTGGTGAATATATGTATATAATTATCTCATTTTATAATACTATACACTTGATATTATTAGATTATAAATTATTTCTTTTCAAAACCTAATTTTAATTTTTCATAAATAAAATAATTTTACATTATATTAATTCTTTAATTTAAATATTACTAAATAATTTCTTAAATATATTTTTAATCTAATAATTTCCCCCTAAAATTATGTATTTAATATGTTTATACCATTAATATTATATGTATCTAAAACATCTCTTATAATATATGGTCTTTATATATTACCATTTTTATGATGGAAACCTTTCTCTTGAAGGGTGATATTATGCCATTTCAATTTTTGTGAATATCTCTTATATATTTGGTTTTATATCACTTACAATTATAATCCGCTTTGAAGATAAGCAATAACTTTTATATATTTTCGCTTTGTAATTTTAGTGTTAACTATTTAAAATAAATTGTTAATTATATATCGGTGTACTTGATAAATCATAAGTATTAAAATTAATTGCATTTATAATTAATTATATTACTCCAGTCATTTAAACTTAATAATATAAATTGTTTCATAATTGTTAAAAATTCAATATTTCAGTTAATTCTTTTTTTTTTCCACAAAAAATCAGTTAAGAAACTTTTCTTTAATATTTTATATTTTAAGTTCTTTAGATAATAGTATAACTAAACCTATCGTGAAATGGGTTTAGTTATACTATTATTGTTAGAATGTATCCATTTCATGTAAGGAATTACCATTCTATTACATTTGGGATATTATATTTTGATAATTTTATATGAGATCTCAGGCATATAGTCTCCTCCATTATTGCAGTTTATATTTATATATATGAGTTTCATATGTATAAATACGAGTTAAAGCAACTATACTTTAAATAATGTGTTTTATTGTTTAAAAAGAATCGTTATCTAATATACTATTAAATTGTGTTTTGTATATTCATGGGATGAAAATAGTTTATCACATAATAGATTCCTTCATGTATATATATATTACATTACTAATAGCAAAGAGTTTATTTGTTAAAATATCAAATTATATTCTCAACTAAGAGTTTCTTGTATGAAGATATATATTTTTATATATATATATATACGTTTAAACCTGATTTTCCCTATTAAATTAATATTTTTTATATTTTTTAGCGTTTTATTATATTTACAATAACTTCCTTTTATCAACTACTTTACATTTTATGCGTTTCTTCAATTTTGAAATATTGATCATTTTGATCAGTTTTATCAGTCTCCTTAAATTGATATAATGAGCAGCTTTTATCATAATTTATCATAAGTAAATTAATAAAATTGACGTAATTATAAACCATGAATTCCTGACTCTTAACAGATTATGTCAAAGAAAAATAAATTGGAATTTTAAAGAGTTATTTGCATTTAATTATCCAAAATTATATAATTTTATTTTAATACGTTGTAGCTTATTCATTAATTATATTTCAATACATTTGAAGCTTTTTTTTCTCAAGACACATATTCCAACAATAATAATAAATATTGCATTTAAATAATAATAAAAAATATTTTTGCATTTATAATAAATATTACATTTATATAATAATAAAAATTATTATATTTATAATAAGTAATAATAATAATTATTACATTTAAATAATAATAAAAAAAATATTTAAACATTATTATAATAAATAATATTATAATAAATAAATTTATTTTTATATATATAATTTTCATATTTTATTTATTTAAATTAATTTATTTTTAAAAATTTTATTGCTATTGTAATAAATTTAAATAAAAAATTTAAAAAAAAAAATATAATTATTGTTATATGTATATTATTTATTATTTAATATTAATATTTAAGTAATGGTAATATTTTTTATTATTATATTTTATTTTTTTTTATTTTTTATTATTATTAAAATATAATATTAATATTTATTGTAATATTTTGCTATTATTTAATAATTTACTACTTTTTATTATTATTATAATATAATATTAATATTAAAATAATTGTAATATTTTATTCTTTATTCTTTATTATAATTATTGTAATAAGTATATTATTTATTATTTTAAGCAATGGTAATATTTTTTATTATTTATTATTATAGCAATAATTATTATAATATTTATCAATCCTTCTATTATTTTATTATTAATATTATTTTCTATTATTATTCTCTTATTTTTTAACTAATTTTTATTAAAATTATTAATTATAATTACTAATTATTGTTATTTATATAAATATTATTTATAACTATTCTTATTAGTATGATATTAATATTTATTCAACTGCATGACAAATATGTTCAAAATTCGTATGAAAATCATTCACAGATGCATTCTAGAAATGGTATAGTCACAATATTATAATATTCAAAATTAATATTTCCTTTCATTATTACTTTTATTATTTATTATTATTCTCTAATTTTTATCTTTTTTTTTTTTTTATTTTAATTATTAATTATAATTACTAATTATTATTATAAATATATTATTTATTATTATAAGAATATTAAGTAATATGTAATTTTTTTTTATTATTTAATATTTTTTATTATTATAATAATTATAATATAATATTAATATTTAAGTAATAGTAATATCTTTTTATTATTTATTATTATTTATTAAAAACAAATAGGAATATTTGTTGTTTATATAAACTTTATTTATTAATATAATAAATAAAGTTTATATAAGTTAGGAATTGGAAAGGCACTCAGAGAAAAAACGGGAGAAAAAACATACTAGAAAATTCTCAGCACCAATGGTGAACACTCAATAAGACCATCCAGTATCAGCTTATGAGAAAGCATACCTATGTGTTATGATTATGCCAATCATTCACCTGTCAAAATTAATTTTCCGATTTATCAAACATTATATTTGAGAAGTTAGTCATTTTAGAGCCATTAATATTTTTAGTTAAGGCATTTTTTTTTAGATTCAACATATTCTTGGATCAATCTTTTGTTTATAATATGGTCTCTATTAAAATAGAATTTTATATTTATATGTTTTAATATGGAGTTAAAATGACCAATTTCAATATTTGTTTTAATGGTAATATTATCAGTTAAAAATTTAATGGGTTTATCTAATTTAAATAGTTTCTTATTATTAATATAAAATCAATATTATATAGTTTTTTTTATTATTAATATCAATATCAATATTTTATATAGTTTTTTTATTATTAATATAAATATCAATATTATATAGTTTTTTTATTTTATTAAAATTTTAATAATAAAATAAAACTTAAAATTGATAGAAGTTAAGATAAATATAAAAGAGTAATAATAAAACATTTTTAACATATTTATTTATTTTGTTTTTATTTATTAAAAATATTAAATTAAATTATTATTTAATATTTTTTATTTATTTATTTATTTTATTTATTTAAAAATTTTTAATCCACATTTTGGATTAAAAATTACTTAAAAACCAAATATTAAATTATTCTTATAAAACGTTTTTGTGTTTTGTATACATTTATAAATAATAGCCATTAGTTTGATTAAATTTTTAGTATTAAATAAAAATTTTTTAAAAGGGTAAAAAAAAAAAATTTACAGGAAAAATGGGGGATCCTGCATTTCGTAATATGGTTTATATATTTTTTAAAATATAGCCATACATTTTTAAGATATTCCATACAATCATAAATAAATATATAAATAATTATTATTTCAAAAGAAATTATAATATTTTCTATTAAAAAAGAATTATAAAAAATTATTTTTTTTATAAAAAAATATTTTTACAATTGAATATTAATAAATTATATATAAAAAATATTTTTATTATTTATTTAATTATTTATTTAATTATTAAAAAAGCAAGCCACATATGAAAATATGCCACATTGAGAAATGCACGATTGAGAAATGAACTAATCCAGGAAAAATATTTAAATTAGAATCTAGTGCGTTTCGTAATCGTACATTTCGCAATATGGCGTATTTTGTACGTGGCTTGTTTTTTAATAATCAATTAAATAGTAATTAAATAAATAATAATTAAATAAATAATAAATACTCTTTTTTATATATATATAATTTATTAATATTCAATTATAAAAATAATTTTTTATAATTCTTTTTTAATAGAATATATTATTATTTCCTTGGAAATAGTTATTTAATAATATTTAATTGAAAAAATATGTTATTTCTTTTAAAATAATAATTATTTTTTATATATTTATTTATGATTGTATAGAATATCTTAAAAACGTATGGCTTTATTTAAAATATATATACGTCACATTGTGAAATGCACGATTGAGAAATGTACGATCCCCTTTAAATTAATTTTTTATCTAACCTTTAAATTAAAGATTATAATTACATGTGTTGTGTTTACCTTCACATCTAACTGATTGATATTCCAGTGGAATTTTGCAGCTAAAACAATTAATAATTTTATATTATCAATGCTCAGAGTTGTTGAAAGTGTTAATTCATAGACTAAACCTCTAATCTGGCTAAATCATTTAGCCACCAATCAAACTTTATACTTAATTTTATTGTTATTACTGTTCCGTTTTATGTCAAAAATGTCCTTTGTTCTTAATGTTTTTTTTTTATCATTTAGCAATTCTTAAACAGAGGTCATATAGAGTTATGCTCATATAGATTTTTCAATTCTCCATTTATAGCATTTAACCATTTTTCCTTTTCTTTCCTTTTAATGACTTCTTTAAAATTTAATGGTACATCAAGGTTTAAAATATTCATAATTTCCTAATTATTGCCATTGGTAACATGTTGTTTATTTTTCTGTTTTTCAATGGGAGTCCTTTATCTGTATCTCCTTTCCATTTTTTTGAACTCTGACTTTTCAAAAGTCAAAATCCTTCCTAATATTGATCAACGCTTTACTTTTTCACTTAATAAAATTTACTTTTTGGACCTCTTCTGAAGTATTTGTGTGCTCTAGCATTGTATCCGTACACCTTTGTTAATGCCAAGTATTATTACAAATAACATATAATTTAATATCATTTTTATGATATTTGTTTTCCTGTTAATTTTCATTGTTTTTCTTGGATTATTAAAATAATTTTACTTATTAACATTGCCAATGTCCATTATTATAATACTGATAACTTACATAAATTATTAGTATATATTTAGATATTTAGATATTCCATTTCATGCTACACTAACATGTCATGTGGTCTAAATTTATTGTACATCAATTTCTGAAACTCTCTATGCCTTAAGTGCTTAACATCTATCTTAAAATATAATAAATAAAGTTGATAATCTACATCAACGGCCAATTAACCAGAACTTAAAAAATATGATATTAATATTTATTATAATATTTCTTTATTTTTTATTATTTATTATTTATTATTTATTATTTATTATTTATTATTTATTATTTATTATTTATTATTTATTATTTATTATTTATTATTTATTATTTATTATTTATTATTTATTATTTATTATTTATTATTTATTATTTATTATTTATTATTATTATTATAATATAATATTAATATTAAAGGTTTTATTTTTTTTTTTTTTTTTTTTTTTTTTTTTTTTATTTTGTTTTATTTTATTTATTGCCGTAATCATTGCGAACTTTAATCTTTAATTATTTATTCAACTATTAAATAGATGAATATTTTTTACATTACAAAAAAAAAAAAAAAAACAAGGAATTAATAAAAAAAAATAAATATTATTTTTCCAATAAGAACATAATAATATTTAAAATAGTAACGTGAAATAAAAAAGTTAATATTCAAAAATAAGGTGAATCTCGACAAATCTACGCAGTTCCACTGCGTTCCATGCTCGATTTTCTTGCTTGTATAAATAAATTCAGAAAAATGTTCATATGCAACGAACCTCACCTCTAGATTACATACTCCGGATTAGGGGTGAATTGACTATCTGAAAGAAATTATGGTCTGCACCTTCAGAGGCATTGGCCTGTTAGCCTGTCTTACTGCTAATATTATTGTAGTTATAATATTTTATTACTATTTTTTGTAATAATTTTTAATTATTTATTATTTATTATATATTATAATATTTATTACTATTTATTGTAATATTTTTTAATTATATATTATAATATTAATTAATAATATTAATAAAGATAAGTTAAAAAGTAAGAGATTAATGATAGAAAATAATAATAACAATAATAAAAATATTAGTAAAATTACTAAATAATATAATTATTAATAAATAATAAAAAATATTATTATTACATAAATATTATATAATAAAATATTACAATTACTTTAATATTATTATTATATTATAATATTAATTACTAATTATTGCTATTTATATAAATATTATTTATTATTATTATTATTATTATTATTATTAGTGTTATTATTATTATTATAAAATAATAATATATAATGATTAGTCGTAAATGGCAGAATACAAATAATAACAAAAATTATATGATATTTGTATTTTATCATTTACAGATACTACTATATATTATAAATAGTTCAATTATAATAATATCAATATTATTAATTATTATTACTTTTATTATTATTGTCACTATAGTTTATTACAATTTTTATTTTTTATTATATTTATTACAATCCTTTGATGTTACCATTCTTTTTTACATTTGAACATATTTATATATATCATTTAATTTTTCATTATTTTATATTTATTAATGATATTAAATATTATTACATTTTCAAATTTGTTACTTTTTTTTAATATGATCGATCTCTTTCACTATTTTAATTGATACTACTATAATTAATAGGATTGTTTTATAATTATATATAAATAATATTTATTTATTGAAATACAAATTTCTATTATTATGTAGTTTTTGTACATAAATTATTATTGTTTAAAAAAATAAATTTAAATTATAATTATTGAAAAGTTATTTAAAAGATCAATTTATATTTTAAAACAAATTAAATAGGAAAATTAAAAAATATGATATAGATACATGAATTTTTGACTCATAAATCATTTAAATGAATTATAAAATTAATTTTTTAGTTTAAAATATTAATTTCTTTTATGACTATTATTTAATATTATAAAAACAGAAATATTATAATTTTCTATATAATCATTTTGATTATACATTTTATATAAATATATTAATTTTATAATAAATTTTGTAATAAATACTTAATTCAAAAAGATCATACAGTTTAAATAATATATATATATATATATTAATTACTTAACCTTTAAAAAATTATATATATATGTATATATAATTTTTATTCATGAAATATTAATTTCATTCATTACAGAATTCATAAAAATATATTTTAAAATATTTGACTTTTTTCGTATATTATATAGAAAAAATTCCCAATATTTGTATTATATATATATATATATATATATAACTAGGTTTGAAGATATATCATTTTAAATACATGTATGTTTATTTTATATTTATTACTTTCTTTGTAAATTTATAATAAAGAACTTATTTATTTTATATAGCAAATTAAATTAGGATATGCTTTTTTATATAGCAAATTAAATTAGGATATGCTAAATATTAATTTATTAGTTTATTTCTAATATCCTTTAATAATTTTTTTTTAATTAAATAAATAATTATTTCTTTAAACATAGGGATTCTTTATCTATACTGCTTTCATTATAATAATAATGTGTTTAAAGCCTTCATATATTCAGAGTAATTAAAATTTTTAAAATAGAAAAAACAAAATAAATCAGAGATCTACAAATAAATATAAATTAATCAAAATATCAAAATAAAAAATATTATAATACATGACAAATTTATTATAAATATTTTAAAATTCATACCCATTTGTAAATCTTATTTTTTTTTAAATTAAAAATTATTATTTTAAATTATTTTAAAAGTTTGTATATATATATATATATGGAAAGTAAATTATAATTTTGTTATTATTTTAATTATCAATTTCAATAATCAAAAAAAAAAAAAAAAAAATATATATATATATATATATATACTTTAATATAAAAATAATCATGGGTTAAATATTATAAAGAATTTTATAAAAAAAAAAATATTAATATCTTTTAAATATTTTTAAGGTTTATATTTATTTTACGTATAATCTTTTTAAAATGGATAAAGATGATTTACAAAAATTTCATTAAATTTATATTATTATTATATTAAAAAACTATTTTTTTATTTTTATTTTTATCCATTATTGATTAGTTAATGTAAATAAAATTAATAAATTTTTTTTCAATTTTATTTAAAATAATATTAAATAATATCGAATAATATTAAATAATATCAAATAATATTAATTAATATTAAATAATATAAATTAATATAAATTAATATTAATGTGTTATGTAATTAATATATATTAAAATTATTTTTAATGTAAAAAAAAATTATATACTTTAAAAATTGAGTAAATAATTTTTACTTTATTTTTTTTTTTAAAAATATATATATATATATAAATTTAAGTATAAGCTCAGTCTTATTTTTTTTTTTGAAGTATATAAGTATACCTCAGCTTTTGAATCAATATAATGTATATCTCATTAATTTCTTTTTATTATTATTATTTACTAATTAATAATTAAATATTTATTCATATATAATTAAAGATAACATTTACTAATATTCAATAAAATTATTCATATATTTTTTATTAATTAATTCACAATAATAATTTTTAATATAAATAAATAAATAAATAAAGTCATTTTAAATTATTTCATTTAAAAAATAATAAAAAGTTTTTAACTATTTAAATTGTGTCTTCCCTTTATTAATTAATTTTAATAATTATAAAGTTTAAAATTTATTACGTTAATATAATTATTATATCTCTCGGAATTAGATAAATATAGAATTTAACTTTTTTTTTTTTTTTTTAATTTATTTACTGAAATTAAGGGATAAAGTAATAATTCAGTGCTTAAATGACAAATTGTATCTTCAATCTTTCCATATTTTATTTAATATAATGTAATATTATATTTCCCTTTTTTATTTTTTTTTTATAAAGAATTTACTATATTTCAAGGATGACTAAGACTAACAAAAAATTAATATAACTATTTTTTTATTATTATTATTTTTTTTAATTATAATAGTTAATATAATATTATTTTATTTTGTATGTGAATTTAGTTTCAGTTATTGTTATTCTTAAATTTAAAAAGATATAAATACTAAATATTATTTTCAATAAATTATTTATTATCTAATAATATTATTTTTTTAAAAATTATATATTTAAAAATATATATATATTAGATAATTATAAATTATCTATTATATATTTTTATTTTTTTATCAAAACTACTAATTTATAGTTAGTAGTTTTGATATGAATATGAACTTTTATAAAATTTATGGAGATTTACATCATAAAAAATTTTATCCATGAAATTAAAAAAATTATTAAAAAAATTGATTAAAAAAAAAAAAAAAAGTTATATATTAATTTAAGTTATAAATTAATATTCCTTTTTTTATTATTATGTTTTTGACCACAATAATAAGTTTAAATTAATTAAAAAAATATTAGTTACACCTTATTAGATTTTAATAAATAAAAAAAAAAAAAAAAAAAAAAAAAAAACCTTTACTTTAAAATATGAATTAATTTTAGTTATTAATTTAAATTCTAAAGATTTATATTAAAAATTTTAACTTTATTTAAAGATTTTTTATTTAATACAAAAAATTATAAATCATAATAAATATTTTTTTTTATATTTAGATTGATAAAAAAATAAAATTAAAAAAAAATATAAATAGTATTAAAATTTTCTAATGAATTTTATCATTATTCTCATTTTATATTAATATTGATTATTAATATAGTGTAAGAACAATTAAAAATAGATTATAGAAAAAAAAAATTTTTTTTATTAAAAAAAAAAAAAAGAAAAAAAAAACTGGAAGTAAAAATTAATTAGAAGTAAAAGTTAATTAAAAGTAAAAAAAAAAAAAAAAAAAATTACAATAAATAACAATAATGAAGTATTTATCTTCTCTTTTTCTTTTACTTGGTATGAGCTCTAGTTTTGTTCATGCTTATGATGAGTGCCAAGGCTGTGCTGTAGTTTACGTTGAGGACGGAGTGAAGTGGGGTGTTGAAAATAATGACTGGTGTTGTAAGTTACAACTAAAAATACTTATAAAAATTTAAAAATTATATATAAAAAATTATGAAAAGAAAAAATATTATAAAAATTAAAAAATTATATATAAAAAAATAATTAATAAGAAGAAAGATTTTAATAATTTATTGCTAAAATTTAAATAATATCTTATAAATAATATTATTACATTCATAAATAAATAGTAACACCTTCAAAATGTAACAGTGATGAATTAAATCAATGTTTCTCTTTCCCAGATTACATGTGTTGTCAGGGTTGCAATGTTATTGAAGAAGATGCATCCGGTAAATGGGGTGTTGAAAATAATCAATGGTGTGGTATTAAAGATTCTTGCTTTGGTAATAATGCCTCTAATGAAGGTAAAAAAAAAAAAAAATTAATTATATTTTAAATAAAATACTATAAAAAAAAAAAAAGAATTATATTTTTAAATAATTAAAATATTAAATTAACAAAGAAAATTATAATATTATTAATATAAATATAAATTATTAATAAAAAATATTAATTATATTATTAATATAAATTAAAATATAAATTATTAATGAAAAAATTGTTAATCATTAATATCTATTAATAAATAGATGATAATAGTAATACTTCATCAGGCAGTCTTAAAAATGGATGGTATACTATTAAAAACCCAGCCTCAAATAAATATCTTCAAGTTAGTAATGGAAGAGCAGGTGATAGTGCTAATGTTGTAATTGGTTCTGATGCTCAAAAATGGAAACTTGAAAATGTTAGTGGCGGTTATGTTACCTTAGTTAGTATGTATGGTAACTATATGTTAGATGTTGCTGGGGGTGAAAATAAAAATGGTTCTAATGTTCAAATATATACTTCTCATGGTGGCGATGCTCAACAATTTGTTATTTTGAAGACTTCTCAAAATAATGTATATGCCATTGGTAGTAAGGTCAGTGAGGGTACTAGAGTTCTCGATATTGAAAGTGAAGGAAAATCTGAAGGTAGTAATGTCTTACAATGGACTAACAGCGAAAAGGGAAACCAAGTATGGATTTTTGAATCAGTTAGTGCACCAAATGAAGAAGAAATTAATCCACCAAGACCAGCTTCTAACTTCAAGTATGAAGCCAATATGAGCTTCAGGGAAGCTCCAGGAAACTATCAAAATCCATGTCCTCAAGCTGGTAGAATTGTTAAGGAAAGTTACAATGGTATTAACGGTGGAAATTCATTAAATGTTTACTTACCCTATGGTTATGATAAAAATAAGCAATACAATATCTTTTATCTTATGCATGGTGGTGGTGAAAATGAAAACACTATCTTCAGTAATGATGTTAAACTTCAAAATATTATCGATCATCAAATTATGAATGGTGAACTTGAACCTTTGATTATTGTTACTCCAACTTTCAATAAATGTGAAGCTCGTACTTTCTACAAAGAACTCCGTGAATCGGTTATTCCATTTATTGAAGGAAAATACTCTACCTATGCAAAATCCACCTCACCAAATGATATTAAGGCTTCTAGAATGCACAGAGCATTCGGCGGTTTCTCTATGGGTTCTGCTTCTACATGGGCTGTCTTAGTCAACTGTTTAGATATTGTTGCCTACTATATGCCACTTAGTGGTGATAACTGGGAAGCTAATGGTGGTTACGGTAAGGCTAAGTCTGTTGCTGATGCTGTTAACAGAGCAGGTTTAAAGAGTAATGAATTCTTTATTTTCTGTGCTACTGGTTCCGAAGATATTGCTTATCCAAATATGAATCCACAAATGGATGAAATGAAGAAGATGCAACCATTCATTTACACTTCTGACTTCTCTAAGGGTAACTTCTATTATCTTGTCGCACCAGGTAAAACCCACTGGTGGGGCTTCGTTAAACATTATATTTATGATGCTCTTCCATCTTTTTTCCATGAAGGTTAAATTTAGAAGAAAAAGAATAAAAAATAATAGATGTTAAAAAAAAAAAAATAAAAAAAAAAAAATAAAATAAATAAAATTAAAAAAAAAAAAATATTATACATTATACATATAAAGTAAACTTTTTAATAAATTGTAAAAAAAAAAAAAAATAATACTACAAATTATAAATATTAATTTTACTATTAAATATGAATTATTTTTTTTTAATATATATATAAAAAAAAAGTATATATATATATAAATATATATAAATTATATTTATATTCTTGATCAAAAATATTAAATTTGATTGTTAATAATATATTGAATAAAAGAATATAAATAAAAAAAAGTTAAATAGACATTTAAAATAATATAAATATATAAATAAATAAAAATTTAAATTTAATATTTTAAAAATAATATATTAAATTTCATGTTTTAAATGATGTGTCGAATTTAAAAAGTGTTCTGTTTATATAAAAGATCTAGCAGGTAAATGTTCTAATAATCTCAAGAAGAATTAACTCAATCGATTTGTAGAACATTATTAAGAATATGTTTCTGATATAAAGGCGGCCAGAGTCTTTGATATATCAATAAACAATGATATAGCTTAGTATATCAATAAACAGTATAGCTTGATATATATTAATTAACGATATAGCCTGATTGTTTATATTAATCAATATAGCTAATATAGTTAATCAACAATATATGCTTAGAATACATATAAACGATGTAGTTTGATAGTTTATATAAATAGTGTATGATCATAAACATTATATATAAATGATAGGGCTTTATCATGATATAGTTTAATAGTTCAATTAACAGTTTTAGAATATACTTTAATTAATTAATTCTATGTCCAGAATATATATATTAATTTAGTATGTGTCTTTTAATTATAATAATGGCATATAGTAACACTTTAATTACTTTACTTATAATAATAGTAATAATACTAATAATAATAATAATATTAATAATATTAATAATAGTATTAATTATATATGAATGTGTAGGCATAATAGTTAATATATGTATGATTGTACATAATCGTATATATGAATGATATAGCTTGATTATTTATTAATGATATGATATGCTTACACGTTTATTATCAATATATATGCATAATCGTTCAATAAACAGTATATTCACACACATTATATATATACAGTTTAGCTTAGTATTTTAATAAATGATAGAGCTTTGATATTTATTAATTAACGGTTTTAGATACACATTATATAAACAATATATGATCATAATATATATATAAACAGTATAGCTATAACATATACATATGAACAGTATAGTTTGATTGTTTAATTAACAGTATATCATGATCGTTATTTAGTTAACAATGTCACATTATTTAAAGTGTAGTTATTTTAACGTGTATTTATACATATCAAACGCGTATATATTAATATAAACTACAATAATGGAGGGGACGATATATCAGAGATCCCATACAAAATAATTTAAAACATAATATCCCAAATATTCAAGGGAAATATAATAGAATGATAATTCCAAGGGTACATTCTAACAATAATAGAATTATTAAACCTAGCGTGAAATAGGTTTAGATAATAATTAATTCAATATAATCATAATGCAAACCTTCGTGATGAAAGGTATAATAAAATAATAAATATAACCTTGAGTCATATATAAATGGATGATGTTTATCCATCAACAAACAAGACTTATTGATTGAAAAATATTTTAAAGTTATTAAACTTCTATAATTAATATTATAATAATGAGAAAATCCAAAAGATCGTCATCATCCATAAAGATAGTATTTTTCATTGAATTTTAGATGGAGATAGCCGTTATGAGTGTATGGAACATTCCAGAGTGAGTAAACTGAGATCACAGATTTTGCAATGTAATTTGTGAATTTTTTGATTCCATCTGAGTGTATACATTTATTAGTATATGCATTGTGTATAGATAGTATGTCTCAGTGTTGACTGATGGAACAACTGGAGTATTAATTAAGTCAACAATACCGTACCATTTATTTTTTTTTCCAATACCCGTCCCTATTTACCATCACTATCAGTAATTGCAACAGGTATGCATTTGGAATCAGTGCAACATGGATAACTTAATATTTCAAATGGATATGAAGTATCAATGTTAGGCGTTGGATTGTGGTCCCAAGTGAAGAAATATTTCTTCATTCTAGTTAGTACAGGTATTGAGAATTTTATTTCAATTTCAATGATGTACATATCTTTATGATCGAAAAAAAATCCAACACATTAATTATTAGAAAAAAAAAAAAAAAAAAAAAAAAAGAGATTTGAAGAATCCATCACTATCATGTTCCACCTTTGCTTGATCATTACACGTACCTAATATTAATGATCCAGAAGTTTATATTGTCAGTGCGTAGACAGTAATCAGGAGAAACCATTGAATAGAAGTATTCTTTACGTAATGATAAGACCATCCATTTTGGAGTAAATAGTTTCACCACAAGGTTTAAACAGTTATCTTACCATTCACATCTGATGGTGCAAACAAACAGTTGTTAGTAGATGCAATGATAGAACCAATAAACCATGTGTCTAGGCTTGACAGTAGCTGTAGATTTAGCAATATATAATTGTGGAAGTTGGAGCAACAGTGGTTTTAGGTTTAGGAGTAGCTGTTATAAAATTAACGAATTTTTTTTTTTTTTTTTTTTTTTTTTTTTTTAAGTTAGGATTGTTTTTAATAACTTCATCAATAGAATTAATTAATTTTTCTTTTTTTTTTTTTTTTTTTTTTTTTTTATACTTTCAATAAACCATTCACAGAATAATCACTTTTATTTGTTTCAAAATTCAAAGTACTAGCATCTTTAAGAGTAATCACTAGGATCTACATTATTCTTAATACAGATGTATTTATTATCAAACTATATTGAAATGATTGTGATGATTATCATGTTTGTCATCATCGCTACAATCAATCATTCTTGCATTTTTGAGAATTCATAGTATACAAACATTTTACCAATGGCATCTAATATAAATTGATCGGTTTTTATATGTCCATTCACTATGATTACAATCACCTAACAAAACTATAGTGTTATCAGAATATAAATTAGTTTATATAAGACATTCTTATGTTTTCTTCTTATTTTTTTTTTTTTTTTTTTTAAAAGGATTCTAATTCTAATATCATCATTAATTTCACCAATATCACACCATTCATCATTTTCAAAACTCCAAATCACCATTCTCATCAAGGGTATGCAACTTTAGGATCTGTGGATGAAGAACATGAATAACCCCACTATATTCCATGAACATCTGACTAGTACCGTATAATTTTCCATTTTTCTCTACCTTCCCCTCAATTACCAATTTCATCAATATATTATATTTAACTTTAGTTAGTATTTTGATAATCGCAACATTTAATTCCAAGTTGAACAGGTTAAAATATCTATATATATTTAGGAAATTTGGACAGAGGATATGACATTTAGTTGTAATAATTCTTTAACAATAAATTTATTATATTTATTTTTTTTTTTTTACATTCTTTACTCTATAATCCTCTTATTTGAAAGATGAAGGCATTTACCATCCTATAATGAAATAATTAAAAAAAAATTTTTTTTTTTTTTATATTTTTGAAATTTGATTCGATTTTCCATTTTATTTAAATTACTCTCAATACATTTATAATTTAATTTTTTACTATACTACCTTATTTTATTTCCTTCATTATCAATGAATATTTTAGGTTGAAGAACAATTTCTTTGTCCTAAATCATTACTAATATTATCATCATAATCAAAAAAAAAAAAAAAAAGCCAATTCTATTCTATTCATCTTCAATTTTATCACCAATGCAATTTAACACCTGCTTCAATTTTTTTCAGTTACATAATCAACACCTTCCTCAAACTTTTTAATTAAAAAAAAAAATTTTTTTTTTTTTTAATCAAAATCACTTTATTTTTTATTTTGTATTATACTTGTTTAGATTAATACCATTACTATTATTATTAATTTTTGAAATTACTTTTTAAAAAGTTGTTCGTATATTTTGTGGAGATTAAAAAAATCTAAAATAAACCATTCATTTGGAGATGACATCAAGAATTCAATTAATTCTGGATTTATAGTATTTGCTTTATTTTGATAGAGTATAAGCTGAAGTACGAAATAATAATAAAAAAAAAAAAAACTAAATTGAAAGTAAATGCTATACTCATAAAATTAAGAATATATAAGTATTTTTTTTCTGTTTTCTTTATTAAATAGGCTATTTTTTTCTGTTTAACATTTTTTTAATACATTTGTTCATTTACTTTCTGAGTATAAGTTTTAAAAAATTATCTTGAAAACGAAAATTTGTTATATTTATTAGAGCACAAGCATCATCATCAATAATATTACATGCTCCAAATATAGGATAAATCTAATTTTTTTTTGTTTTTTTTTTTTGTTTTTTTTTCATTCTTTTCTGTCTAAGTCTCTTAAAAAATCTTATTGAATTGTCTGTTTTATATTTTTAAAATTTATTTAAAATTTTTTTTTTTTTTTTTTTTTTTTTTTTCACGGTCGCAATTATTGTAAAATTTTAATCTTTACTTATATATTCATTTATTATTTACATGAAAATTTTTTTTACTAATAAAAAAAAAAAAAAAAATAATAAATATTATTTTGACCAATTAGACCATAATAATATTTAAAAATAGTAATGTGAAATAAAAAGTAATATTCAAAAATAAAGTATATAAATAAATGCAAAAAAAAAAAAAAAAAAAAAAAAAAAAATTCCTATGTAACTCACCTCACCTCCATATTACTTATTCCGTGTTAGGTTTTTCAATTGACTATCTGAAAAAAAAAAAAAAAAAAAAAAAAAAAAAAAAAAAATTATGATCTTCTTCTTCTTCTTCTTCAGGAGTCATTTGGCTCTACTAGCCTTTCTTTGTAAAGCTGCTATTTTTAGGGTTGGCACTCCTGGTTGGTGAGTATGGGCATATACTTTCGGGAATAGCAACCCCCCTATCGAGTACAAGTCAACTTTAGGCATAATTTCTGTAAAAAAAAAAAAAAAAGAGTCGTAGATCGCACCAAATCGATTCCTAAGTACATCAGAATCTTTTCCAGAAATCTTTAGAAAAACTATGACCTTATTAAGAATCAGACGAGACATTCTAAGTTTTTTTTTTTTTTTCATTTCTAGAGAAGATATTGATATTCATTCATTGTTATTGTTTTTTTTTTTTTTTTTTTTTGAATGAAAGAGAGAGAGAGACCGTGAATTTAATAAACGTTAAGATACCCAAAATTTGGGCTTATTTTAAAATTATTAAATTATTATTTTAATTTTTTTTTATATAAAAAAAAAAAAATTTCTTTTAATTATTTTATTTAAACTTTATTAAAAGTAATTATTCTGTACTCTTAATAAAGTATATACTTTATTTTTAATATTCATAAATGTATTATTTGTATAATTGCATAAATCTTTTTTTAAAATAATTAGATAGAACAAATCATGCTTTCATGATCGACTAAAGTTTTTTTTCTTTTTTTTTTTTTTTTTTTTCACATTTTTAAATTTTAAATCATGAAGAACTAATTTAGTTCTTCATGATTTATGTGATTATGGTAATAGAAAAAGTTAGGGATAAATATCATCTAATTAGTGAGTAATAGTATTCCTTTTTATTATATATATAATATTTAGATATAGAGGATGGATAAACATCATCTA
>JACVTC010000102.1:325000-362500 GCA_016946835.1 Neocallimastix lanati (nom. inval.) | reverse complement strand
ATTATTTAAATTATTATTATTTTTTTTTAATTATTATTATTTCATTATTTTGTATTACCATTTCTATTTTAAATTAATTTATTTAAATTCTTGGATTTTCTGGTTCTTTACGATGTTTGTATCTGAATAAGAAAGCGAAAAGAATACCTACAACTAAAGCAAATCCAGCGAAAATATACCATGAAATTGACCAACCTTTCATTAATTCATCAAAGTTTGGTTTGTTAAGGGTGAATTTGTTAATGACAGCTTGAGCACAGTAGGAACCAATAGTAGCACCAAAACCGTTGGTCATCATCATGAAGACACCTTGAGCACTACTACGAATTTCTTCATCGGTACTTTCTTCAACGAAAAGAGAACCACTAATATTGTAGAAATCGAAAGCAACACCATAAACAATCATTGAAAGAATGAAAAGTACAAGACCAAAACCAGTTGGACTACCAATACCGAGAAGGAAGAAACGTAAAGCCCAAGCAGCAAAAGCAATAAGCATAACATTCTTAATACCGAATCTCTTAAGGAAGAATGGAATTAAAAGAATACAGAGAGTTTCAGAAACTTGAGAAATGGAAGATAAGAAGACATTGTTCTTAACAGCGAAAGTGTTTGCATATTTTTCAGATTGACCGAAGGTATCTAAGTAAGTAGTGGCGAAACCATTAGTTACTTGAAGACACATACCTAAAAGGAAAGAGAAAATGAAGAAGACACACATATTTCTTTTCTTGAAGAGAGTGAAAGCACGTAAACCTAATGTATCAACTAAGTTAGAATCTTCAGTCTTCTTAGTAATCTTACAGTTTGGTAAGGTTAAAGCATAAATAGCAAGAATAACACCCCAAGCAGCAGAAACATATAATTGAGCATAGGAATTCTTAAAACCAGTGAAGTTAACAATCCACATGGAAACAATGAAACCAACAGTACCAAATACACGAATTGGTGGGAAAGATTTGACGGTATCAAGACCAGCTTTCGTTAAACCATAGTAAGAAACAGAATTACCTAAAGAGATAGTTGGCATGAAGAAGGCAACACTAACAGCATAGTATGGGAAAATTTGACCAAATTTAACATTGTCACCGTTTTTCTGACCCATATAACCAGCTATACCCATAAAGATAGCGGCAATAAGATGACAAAGACTTAAAAGTCTTTGAGCTGGAACCCAACGATCAGCAATAATACCAGTGAGGGCTGGCATGAAGAGAGAAACAATACCTTGAATAGCAAAGAATTGACCAATATCACTACCCATGTTTACACGACCTAAATAGATACCTAATGAACAAAGGTAAGCACCCCATACAGCAAAGATGAGGAAATTCATAATAATTAAACGAGTTTTAATAGCCTTCATTTTGGATTACTTTTTAGTTTAATTATAATATTAACGATAATTATTGTTTTTTATTTATTTATTTTTTTTTATATTTTAATTGTTTAATAGGTTTTTTTTTTTTTTTTTTTTTTTGTTTATTTTATTTTATTTTTATTTTTGCCTATATTTTATATTATTATTTAATAATATTATAATTTTATTAAAAATTTTTTTTATTTTATTTAATTATATATAAAATAATTTTATTTGTTATTTATTAAGATTTATACAACTATAAATTTTATAAATTTTATGTATAAACCTTATTTTTATTATTATTACTATTATTTATTTGAAAATTTTTCAACAACTTCGTTGATTGTGAAGAAAAGAAAAAAAAAAAAAAAAATAAGGTATTTATATTATTTTGATGTTATTAATATAATTATAAGCGGTAAAAAAAAAAACTTAAGATTGATTGGCTTAACAAAGGCTAACCCTTTCTTTCTTTATTTTTTTTTATCTTATTTTTTTTTCTCCAATTTTTTAATTAAATAAAAATTAAAACAATAATAATGATAATAATAAAAATAATAATTTTTATTGCTATCTATTGATATTATTAAATATAAATTTTATTATTGATCAACTAGAAATTGAAATTCTCTTTTTTTTTTTTTAAATTATAAAAATCTAATATATATTATTAATAATATATAAATAATAATATTTGATTTTATTATTTATTATAGTTTATTTAATACTATTTAATTTTTTTTTTTATTTTTTAAAAATTTTTATACATAATTTATGGTGAAAATTTTAATTGGCTAAAATTTAAGGAGTTTATTAGGGCTTATATTTTATAAATTATGGATATGGATATTGAAAATAAAATAAAATAAAAATAAAAATATAATAAAATAAAAATAAAAAATAAATATAATAAAATAAAAATAAAATATAATAAAATAAATAAAAAAAAAAAAATATAAATATAAATATAAATATATTAAAATAAAATTTAAAATTTAAAAATGTATCCGTTAATTTTAAAAAATAATATAAATTGATTTTAATCTAAATTATATTAATTATTATATCAATTCATATATAAATTCTCATAATAAATTAATTAAATTAACTATAATTAAACTTTTTTTGCTATAGAATGACTATTTTGTATATATATCTATTATCTATTATAATTTAAATTTTAGCTTCATCAATATATTTATTTATATTAATAGTATAATATATTTATTAAAGTAAAAAAATTAATTTTTTTTTTTAATTATACTTTTAATTAATTATATATAATTCAATATTTTATTATAATAAAATATTTTATATAATACAATATTTTATATCATATATTGCTTCATTACTATCCTATAATATATAAAAAATGTGGTGTTTAAAAATTTGGATCATTTTGTGTAACTAAACTTTTTTTTTTTTTTAAAAAAAAAAAAAAAACATAAAAGGAAGAGAGATACAAGAGAAATGTATAGAGATATAAATTATATGTAAAAAAAAAAAAAAATTGATAATAAAATATTTCAAATAAATGGATTTAAATATATTTTATAAAATAGGAATATGAATAAAAAATATATAAGAAAAAAATTGATTTACTTGAAATATAAAATTTGTACTAGTAATAATAATATTTATATCGATAAATAGGATTTCAATAATACTATTAATAACTTTTGGAATTTAAATAATAAAATTGTAATAGAAATAGTATGAATAATAATTGATATGATTAATTTTTATAATATTATATGATAATTTACATATGAAATAAAATAGAATTAGTGTTAATTTATTAATCCTTTTTTTTTTATAATATAAAAATAAAAAAATTAAAAAAAATTTTTTTTTCAATTTTAATTTAAATTTAATATCAAAAAAAAAATTTTTTTTTTAATATTTAATTTGTTTTTTTAATTACAAAAATAGAATGAATATCATTGAAATGAATTATTTATTTATATATTTCAAATAAATGATTCATTTCAATATTATAATAGAATAGAATATGTTGGGTTATATATAAATCATTTTTATTTTTAAATATATTGAAATATATATTGAAATATTACTGAAAATATATTATATACAAGTTTTACAAGAATTGATAATAAAAAAAAAATGTTTTAAAAGGGCTCTTTTTTTTTAACTTATATTTAATGAGTACATTTATATTTAACAATACACTCTATATAGAAAAATGTGTATAAACAAAAATACATAATTAAACAGTATGAAACATACTATACAATTAATGGCATACATTATATATATTATATACATTACATATATTATATACATTACATATGTTATATACATTATATATGTTATATACATAAGATATATCTTTTTTTATTACATACATTAAAAGCATTTTTGTATTATATATATATATATTTTAAACATTTTAAATATTGTAATCTATTATTTAATATTTAAAGTAAATATTATTTAATAATATGTTATATATACATATTATACATACTTTTTTTTTACTATATATATAATATAAACAAGTTAACAAACAAGAATAATAAATAAATAAATAAATAAATAGTAAAAAAGTATGTAAACTTATTCATATTACATTAAATATTTTATATAAACTTTAAATTTCTTATAAAATATTTTAATATTATATTATATTACAAAGGAATAAATAAAATAAAGGCTTATCCTATTATTTAATTGTTTTATTGTTTTATTATTTTATTATATTATTAACATATTAATAATTATTCCATTATTATTTTTTTTATTTTAAATTATATTTATTTTATTTTATTTTTATTAATGCTTTACACTTTTACAGTACTCCACTATTTATTTTATTTTTATTTTAATTTTTTTTATTTTATTTTATTTTTTTTTTAATTTTATTTATCGAATGAATATAAAAAATTCATATTTACTTTTTAATTCTTAGTCTATTGTTTAAAAGAGTTGTGTTACCTTTCATAAATTTTAAAAAAAAAAAAAAAAAATTTTTTTCTATTTTCTATTTTTATATTTTTTATATTCTTAAATTAAAATTATCTTAGAATTATTGAATGTGCTTATATGAATATTAATTAAAAATAATATTAAATTATAATGGATTTACGGAGAGTCTAAATTAAATAAAGATTATTATTATTATTATTAATTTGATCTTTTATATTTTATATTTTATTTTTATTTTATTTAATCTTTTTATTTTATTATTTTATATTTTATTTTATTTATTTCTATTATTAAATTTTATACAATAATATAATAAATTTTTAAATAAAGATAATAAGTAATATTTAAAAATGATTAACAAAAATTTTATAAATAATAAATTAATAATAATAATAATAAATATAATAAAGCTATAAATTATAGAACCTAATAAATGACTTGAAAATAATATAAGATTTGATGTACATAATAAAAAATAAAAAAAAATGTCAACTTTTACCATCAGTAATACCTGATTTTATTAAAATTAAATCAATAAAAATAAAATAATAATAGTTGAATATTATTTGAATTATTTATATATTAATAATTTAAAAAAATAGATATATGCTATTTATATTAATACTATATAATAAATAAAATATTAAATAAGATTATCAAAAAAAATTCATTTTTAATTATATTAATAGGCAATTTTATAAGAGTGGATGAATTTCAATTTTCTTAATATTATTATTATTGATTATTGATTATTGATTATTGATTATTTTTAAAAACGATTGTTTTTTTTTTTTTTTTTCCTTTTTTTTTCATTTCATTTTATTATTATTTCATAGTTTTTTAATTTTAAATTTTTTAACTGTTAAGATTCTATTATAAACCTTATTTATTATAAAAATATTTTTATAATTTTTTTTTTATAAATTCATTAAACTTTATTTATTAAATAAATTTACAAATTTAATAAAATAAATAATAGAATGGGAAAAAAAAAAAT
This sequence comes from Neocallimastix lanati (nom. inval.), assembly GCA_016946835.1. Taxonomy (NCBI): domain Eukaryota; kingdom Fungi; phylum Neocallimastigomycota; class Neocallimastigomycetes; order Neocallimastigales; family Neocallimastigaceae; genus Neocallimastix; species Neocallimastix lanati (nom. inval.). Next base: position 357,194 of record JACVTC010000102.1, on the reverse strand, counting down.
TAAGATTTACTTAAAAGCATTGCCTATAATTAAAATAAAATAAAATATAAAATAATAAAATAAAAAGATTAAATAAAATAAAAATAAAATATAAAATATAAAAGATCAAATTAATAATAATAATAATAATCTTTATTTAATTTAGACTCTCCGTAAATCCATTATAATTTAATATTATTTTTAATTAATATTCATATAAGCACATTCAATAATTCTAAGATAATTTTAATTTAAGAATATAAAAAATATAAAAATAGAAAATAGAAAAAAATAAAAAAAAATTAATTTAAGAATATAAAAAATATAAAAATAGAAAATAGAAAAAAATAAAAAAAAATTAATTTAAGAATATAAAAAATAAAAAAAAAAAAAATAGAAAAAAATAAAAAAAAATTAATTTAAGAATATAAAAAATAAAAAATAAAAAAATAGAAAAAAATAAAAAAAAATTATTTATAATAATACAATACATGAACTACTATTTTTTAAGTATTTTTCTATTTTTAACTAATCCTTTAAAATAATAAAAATTTTTTAATTTAGGAAAAGTAACACAATTCATATATATTTAAACAATAGAATTAAAATTAAAAATTTAATATGAATTTTTTATATTCATTTGATAAATAAATATAAAATAAATATAAAATAAACAAAGAATAAACAATTATAAATAAAAAAAAAATTTTTTTTTTCCTATTTTATTACATACTTATTTTAAATATATTATTATATATGATATTTTAAACAAGAACAGGTCTTTAGAATTATTATTTTTTTATTCTTATTGATATGAATAATATATATTATTATTATATTATATGTATTACTATTTTTTTTTGTTCTTATATATATTATTATATTATAATTAAAATATTATATATAGATATTTTATCTTATTCTTTATCAATATACAAATTAAAAAAAAAAAAGAATATAAAAAAAAGTATATAAAAAAAGTACATAATTAAAAGTATATAAAAAAAAAGTATATAAAAAAAAAGTATATAAAAAATCAATCATGGAAAATGAAAAATAATAATCACAGATTATCATATATGTAATTTTTTTTTTAATTTAATGGTTTATATTAAATGAATTATTTACTTAAATTTATTAAACTTTGCATATTTTAATAATTAAAAATTAAAAAAAAAAAAATACTTAAAACAAATAATAAAGATTGATAAACATAGTTTACAATATTTATTAAAATATTAAAATAATATTATAATTAAAAACTATATAAATATATTACTATTATTAACATTTAACATAATTTTTATTGTTATATTTTTTTATTTGGAAATTCATATATATAATTAACAAAAAATAAAAAAATAAAATAAAAAAGGAAAAAAAAAAATAAAGGAAAAAACGTATTCATAATAAATAATTATTTATTAATACTTCTGTGCCAAAAACATTTAAATAAATACAATAAGTAATTTATAAATTTATTAAATTTATTTTATTTTATATTTATATGTTTTTTTTTTTTTTTTTTTTTTTTTTTATTAAAAAGTTAAAAAAACTAAAAAAAAAAAAAAAAAAAAAAAAAAAAAAAAAAAAAAAAAAAAAAAAAAAAATTGATCTAATTAATATTAATACTAAGAAATTAAAATATTAATTATTAGAAATTTAATAAATTGTATTTTTTGTTTTTTCCTTTAGATAATTAATAAATATATGAGTATAATTTTTCATGAACCTTTTTGCACTAGATTTTCTTTTTATTTTTTTTTTCTTAAGGTTCATATTTTTATAATAATAATAATGATAATTATTAAAGTTTTAATTAATTTAGTTTAATATATTTTATTTTTTTTTTTTTTTTTTTTTTTTTTTGTTTTGTTTTGTTTTGTTTTGTTTTCTTTTTTCCTATCATCATTACTAAAAATCTGGCATCATTTTATTTTTATATTTATACAATTCATAATATAAATGTCTCCTAAGCATTTTAATACCATTAAAAAAATTAAAAAAAAAAAAAAAAATAAAATAAAATAAAAATAAATATATATATATATATTATAAATCCCCATATATCTTATAATTAATTAATTAATTAATTAATTAATTTTAAAAATAGGTTAAATGGCTTTCTTTAGGCTAAGTATCAAAAGAAATTTTATTTATTTTATATATACTATAAACAAATAAGTATATATGAATAAATATATATAGAATTTATTTAATTTACAATCCTATATAATTTTTATATATTTCTACTTATTCAATTTTAATATACAGTATGAAATACTTTTTTTTTTTTTTTTAACACTTGCTATGCACAATTAATTTCAATTAATTTAAAGATTAACAATTAAATTTTAAAAATATATATTATTTCCTAAAAAAAAAAAAAAAAAAAAAAAAAAAAAAAAAACATAATCTAATTAAGAAATTAAATTAATAAATATAAACAATTTATTAATTTTCATTTTTGTTTTTTTTCATTTTGTTTTGTTTTTCCTTTTAACTAATAATTATATTAATATAATTTTTCATGAACATTGAATACACTTTTTATTTATAGCTTTAGGAGTAAGAAATAATAATTATTTTTATTAATAATTCATTATAGGCTTAAAACATAAAATATAACTTTAATGATTAAAAAAATAAAAATTTTATCTAAAAATTAAAATTTATTATTATTTTGATTCATATTGATAGAATCTTCATAATTTAAATTATTATTATTTTGGTTGCTTATATTAAAATTTTCAGAACTTAAATTATTATTATTTTGTGTTCCATCATTTTTTATGTCAAAATCGTTCAAATTTTTATTATTAAAATTTTTTTCACAACTTTTTTTGAAAAATTATCTTCTTCATTACCATCAACTGAGTAGAAACCGTCGTCGCTATCTCTTAGAGATAATGTTGATATTATTGTCTTTTTTATTGTTAACTCTACTGTCAGGATTATTATTTTCTTTAATAATATCATTATTATTATTTTGTTTAGTGTTGATATTGTCATTATTTATTGGTGTAATGTCTGAAATATTTTTATTTTTTTTTTTGAGTTATTTTTATTAAAATCTGAATTATTTCCATTATTATTTGGGAAATAAAAATCTTTATTTATTGTAGAATATTTGCTGAAATTAAAGTCAAATTTTAAAAATGATGGGTATTCATTTTTATCTGCAGCTGAATTAGATAAAGAAATATTTGCAGGTTCTTCTTCAATGCAGAATATTTCTCTGACAGAACGTATATTATAATTATTGAAATTCATATATAATTGCATAGTCCCAGAAATTTTCTGATAGTTTACTCCAGGAAAGCAGAGTTTTGGTACAAGAAATTAAGGTTTGGTTAAATCTCTCCGTTATTCCATTGTTTTCTGGGTTATAAGGCGGCGCGTTTGCAATGCCATTATCTTCACAAAAAGAAATAATTCTTTTGTTTTTATATTCCCTGACATTATCAGATTTAAAAATTTGACTTTTTTATCATTAAATAAATTATTTAAATAATTTAAAAATTTAATGATGATATCAATGACTTCATTTTTCCTTTTCATAAGGAAAATCCAACTTTAATGTCTATTTTGGCAAGTTTCAATGCCACTAATAATATTCCTAGAAACTTCTTTGGAATATAATATAAGTTTTAAAACGATTTTATGACTATTAATTAAAAAAATGGAATTCACCATGACCTTCAAAAACGCAAGAAGAGTTATTTGCGCATGTTAAAATACATTTCTCTTCTTTATAATTTATTAACAAACTTTTATCATTGGTTAAATGTTCTCCAGCACCAAAATCATATAACCAACTAGATTTATTATATTTATTCATCAATAAAACACCAGAATTTTTAAAAATGCACATATAATTTATATAAGATTTAAAATATTCATCTTTATTTAAGTTTTTATTTTGAAATACATGTAATTTGTTATATTTATTATTATTATTATTTAAACTCCAGTTTATCCTCAAGGAACATGAATTTTATATCTTCAAAATCTACATTAGAATTATAATAATTGTTAATGTCGTATTTAAAAATATTTCTGGCGAATTCATATTCTTTTTTATTATTGTTTTTATAGTTTTTACTATAGTTATTTTTATTCTTGTTATTTTTGTTTTTATTAAAATAATTATTATTTTTATCATTTGAACACTTATTTAACATTTGTGTAGATCTGCTATTTTTATTTTTTAAGTTGTACCAACACTCCTTTGTACTATGATTAGTTTTTTCACAAATAGAGCAATATTTATTATTTTTATAATTGTTTTTATTTTTGATGACTATTTTTCTTACTTGGTCTATTTCCATGGGATCATCATCTCTGTTATCATAATTACAACCTTTAATATAAGATCTTTTCTTCAGGTCGGCATTAATTTTGTTATAAAGAGAGTCAAAAGTTTCGTTTTGTTCCAAAATAAATTTTCTCATGTAGTCTTCCGGCGAGGCATTATAAAGATATCTAATTTTTTTATCATCACTGATTTTAAGCTGGGAGCTATCCATAATTTTGAAAATATCCTTCATTTGGTCAAGAGTTTCCATAATTTTCTCTTCTTTACTGGCAGATAACGAATTAAGCCTAGATATTAAGTATAATTTATCATTCTTGTCTCCGCCAAAATACTTTTTTAATTTATCCATAATATCTTTTGCTGATAATATTCCAGCAACCTTTTTGTGGATTTCGGGAGTAATAGAATGAAGAATCAAAGACCTGGCGGTAGCATTTTTCATCAAGTGTTCTAGGTCTTCCTTTTCCTTTGGATCATCCACGTCTATGTCTTTAATTTTATTTTCCTTGGCATATTCGGAGACTTGTTCCTTTTGAAATTCCGTGGTTATTGAGTCAAACCACAATATGTAATTAGATGTTCCTTTTAGAACAATTAATGTTTTTTCTTTATTTATTTTGTGTTAATTAATAATATTATTCTCTCAAGATTTGTTTGAGACTTTTAATCTGTTAATCGACTTTCTCCGGTAGTAACTTGAGAGATAATAAAATTTAATATAATTTATTTAGTTAATTATTTATTTATTTATTTATTTATTTATTTTATATTTATTTTTTAAAGGAGTCATCATTACATAAATTTATTTCATAGATTATTTTATACATGAATACATAAATTTATACTAATATATAAATCACGTGTTACAAATTTCCTATTCTATTAACAATTATTATTATTATTATTATTATTATTATTATTATAATTATTAAGTCATTTCATTATTCTAAAATTAAATAGTTATAATTTTCAAAAGTTATTATTGTGTTGAGTTTCTTATTTTTTGATTTCCTTTTATATATATATATATATATATATATATATATATTTTAATTATTTTATTATTCACTTTTTTTTATTATTATATTATTATTTATTATTATTTATGAAATTTAATGATAATTTGAATTACATAATTTTATAAAGTTATAAGTTTTTATGTCAGAAATATGAAATGTGGGGAGACGACGCCTTAAAAGTTATTTTATAACTTTAACTTGAAAGAAGTATCACTAACTTCTTTTTATTTAACTTTGGAGAATCATTTGAAATAAGATTGGAGTGGTTTTAACCTTAATATTGAATTTTTGGACCTACATGGCTCCTTAGGTCGACAAATTTCTTATAATCTATTTTTCTTTTGTAACTTTAAGTTGTTCCTTTAAGAAAAAAAAAATTTTTTTTTGTTGAGTTTTTTTTTTTTTTTGGCTGGCGTGATGACTAAATACTTTATTGTGTTGTTAATAATAGTAATCGTTCGTGTTAGATCACTAAGTGTAATCCATAATTAGTATGAAATGGTGTTCGTCTAACAGATTGTTAAATAGTATTATTATATGTAAATTCAGCATAAGGTAATACGTCCACCCAATTGTCTTGTTTTGTTTTATTAATAAAGCATCTAAGAAATTTTTATTACCAAAATACATACTATTAACGCGTTCATTCAGTTTAACCCTCAGCTTGAGGACGATGAGCACTTATTGTACGATTGATTTCAATTCGTTCTAAGTTAAATAAACCTTGCCAGAAGTTTGAAGTAAATTGTGTTTCTCTATCCAAAATAATGACCATGAAGACGAAAAAAAAAAAAAAAAAAAAAAAAAAAAAAAAAAAAAAAAAAAAAAAAAAAAAAAAAAAAAAAAAAAAAAAAAAAAAATTTCTCTAAAGAAAACATCCCCAGAAATTTTCAGCGGTTGGTAGCTTTTAAAAGGGAATAAAAATGTGTCATTAAATGTGTCATTTTTAAAAAATCAATCAACAGCAACTAACCATAGCTGCAGTCTTTTTCCTTTGATTTCATTGAATCAATGGTAAATTCAATTAATAATGATGATCAAGGTTTCTAGTTGGTAATGAATGAAAGAAGTCCATAAGGATTATATAAAGCATTTATTTATTTATTTTTTTTTTCGTTGTTGTTATTGCACTAAATTTTTATATGATTTAATAGAAAATAGTTTTATTCAATATCTTCCTAATGAAAATAAATTCATTTTTATGATTGTTTTGGCTTCCCCAAGATTGAATTGAATAAAGTCTTAAATCAAAATAACTGAAAATCCACAAAAAAATAATAATAAATAAATAAATAAAATCAAAATATGTAGGATACATTTCTTTTAAAATAAAAAGATAAAAGTTTCATAAAAAAAAAAGAATTATATAACCTTTTTTTTTTTTATAATATGTTATCTCAATGAAAATAATAGTAATAATAAATCTGATAAAATTATTGACTTTAGAAATTATTGAGTTTATTCTGGTTCTGATACCATTCTAAAGAATTTCTTAATTTTAGAAATTAACTTTTAAATGACCTAGATTCTTTTTTTTTATTAACTTATTACATGAAAGATTTCAAAAGTTACCTACAAATGACATAATTATAGATGATATTAATAATGACAAAGTGATAAAAGGAAAACAAATAATGGTTAACTTTTTATCTATTATGGCTACCTTTAACTATTAATAGAAAGAAAAAATAAAAAATAAAAAATAAAAATAAAAAAAAATAAAAAAAAAATTAAAATGATAATAATCAATAAAAACAGTAATTATTTAAAGTATTTATTTTTAAATAACATTGTTCAAAAAAAAAAAAAAAGATAAAAAAAAAAAATCAATGTAATCTAATATTATTTTAAAAATATAAATAAAAGAAGTAAAAAAAAAAAAATTCAAAAATGTTTTAATAATTATATCAAAGAAACTATTAGTGATTTTTTTTTTTTTTTTTTTTTTTTTTTTTAGACAGGGAAGAGAATACACTTCCAAAACTTTATTAAATTTTATTTTAAAAAATACATGTAGGTGAAAAGTACATTAGAAATTAAAAATAAAAAATTAAAAAATAAAAAAATAAAAAAGCTCGAAAATACTATGTATTTCGGCAAGTTGTACTATGCGGGAATTTTTCCCTTCCTAACAAATAAAAAAGAAATAAAACCTAGAAGTAACATCTTTAAAATAGATAGTGTGGTGTCCACTAAACTCTCCCCGGATTCATCATTTATTGAACTACTAGGACAAGATTCATCCTTCGTAGAAATAGATGACGATCCTATATTATCATTATGCCTTATCAGTACGACGTCGACGCTCTTGGATAAGTTTGGTATTTTGCAATACCTATCAAATAATAGCTCAAACGAACTACTAATGATAGGTATTGCACTTGTTAAGAATTCCGCCAAGTCCACAATTTTTGGAACAGGTGACTCAGATGAACCTTTGAAAAGTAGTTCATTTAATTGTCTCTGTTCCCCACTATCGAAATGTAGCTCATTTAAAACTAAAGTCCCACCAAGAAGGAACAAGTATATATAATGATTGATATAATCTTCAAAATTAGAAATAGAGTCATAGGAAGAAAGAGGATTAAACGCTCTAATCTTCCTAAGGAATAAAACATAGAGATCATCGATGAAATTTAAAGAATTCCATCTAAAAGATGCAAGAGCATCGCATTTAAAAATCCAATGTTCAAAAGATTGTTTATCTTCGCCACAACAGGGGCAAGACTTGGGACAATCTTCTGAAACTCTACCCATTCATAGCAATAGTAGTATTGTATTTATAACCACAGCGTAAACGAATAATCCACGAAAACCCTAAGTTGAATTGGGGATATTTTAAACTAAGCATAATTATAGCTTTATTGTTTGAGAACTTATTACAATCGTAATTTTGACCTTTAATACCTTGAAATTTGGCAACTGATTTCCAGTAACGTTCTAAAATATCGTCATATTTTTCACATTTGTATTTTTTGATTTTTTTATACAGTGTTCTAGATTCTTTAGTCCAGGAATAATGATGAATTTTGGGAATAGATTTAATAAGATCCTTTATAATACAGTTTGATTTACTCCATTTTGAAACTATTAGTGATATTGGAATAATTTATTATTATTTATTATTATTAATTTTTATTCTAAAAAAACAATTAATAATTTTTTTTTATTCATGTTATTTTGATCCTAAATATTTCTAAAAAAAAAAAAAAAAAAAAAAAAATAAGTGATTTTGAATAAATACTTAATCGTCTCCTATCCGCCGTAGACCTCATCGAATTTATAAACAATGAAATTGTTCTTGAAGAAGAAATAGATGAAAAATAAATTAAAACAAGACTGTGTCTCCCAAATTCCATTAATGGAAGCAGTTTAGAATACAACTATTGCCAAACTTATTGAAGGAAGGATGTGATACAACCGATGATAATGGTAAAAACAACTAGAAAACCATTTCTAAGCATGCAATTTGAACCCCCATCAAAATTATATCAAATTGAATATCAAATTTAAAAAAAAAAAACATTAGAAATCCAAAAAAAAAAATGTTATAAAACTATATATAGACAAATTAAATTATTTATTCAATCTTCACTGTTAAGTAAATCTAAAAAATGTTGAAAAAAAAAAAAAAAATTTTAACCTATTTTCAGTTGAAAAAATCGTTTAAAATTTGGAGTCTATCCAAACACTTTTAGTCGAATTGTTGACTTTTGAATAATTAAGAGAACGTATGACTTTGACAAGGGCTTTTACCACTAAAAAAATTTAAAAAGATAAAAAAAAGAATTGATTACAATAGCGATATAACACAAAATTTTTCCAATTAATAGAGTTAGAAATAGTAAATTTAACATATAAATTAAACAATAATTCTAATAAAAAAACAAAAACAAAAAAAAAAAAAATACTGCTATATTTGTTATAGACATGGTCACACAAACTGTAATGAATACTTTTTATACCAAAGAAGAAAAGAAAATAAATGAAGGAAAATAAAAAAAAAAATCCACCAAAAGAAAATAATAAACATCAAGGAAGAAACAACTTATCAAGAGAAAATTCAGAAAAAAAATTATAGATCTTACAACATAGAAGGAACAAGAAATACTGAAGAATTTGAAGATTCAGGTGATCTTAGTGAAGATGAAAATTTTCACATATTTTTTCAGTAAAATATTAATGTCAATACTTGTTCACAATGACACATCCAATACTTATCAAAGGAAAGAACCAACAATATGGATAACTACTGATAACGGTACTTCATTAAAATTTAATAAAAGAAGCCAAAGATCTGATGACCCCCCAAAAAAAAAAGGTTAACAATAAAATTATCACCAACTCTAAATAATTATCCAATTACTCTACCTAATTCTGTCAAGTTACCACTGAATTTTTTTAAAGATAATCTTTATCTTATGTGTATGCCGTTTACCGTTTTCACAATCTCAATTCTTATAAAAGTAGTATTTCAAAAATCTCATATGAAATCTTTTTGGAGAAACCTATTGATATCTTATCCTTTCGTGTTTTTTTTTTTTTTTTTTTTTTTTTTTTTTTTTTTTTTTTTTTTTTTTTTTTTTTTTTTTGGTTAAAAAGTAATACTTTTTTTTTTTACAACAATTATAAAAAAAAAAAAAAATGAATGAATTTAAAAAAAAATTCTAAATTTGGAATTTTTTTTTTTTTGTTATGCCTCGGACTCTACTGGTTATTGTATTGCTATATCTATCTTCTAACTGTATTGTTTCATCTAAAGACGTCTATTTTTTTTTTTTTTTTTTTTTGGGAAAATATTCCTGGAACTATTAATACTACCTTTCTTTCAGAAAAAGATATTAAATTCCTTTCTTTTTTTTTTTTTTTTTTTTTCTTTCCTTCGAATCATCCAATCGAGGAAGAAAAAGACAGTAATGATCAACTAAATAATTCTGAAAACATTTAATACCTAAGAGACTATTAAATAACAATAATAAAATTATATTAAACAATAACAATGATAACAATAACATTAATAAAAACATTAATAAAAATATCAATAAAAATATTAATTAAAATATGAATTTGAATGAATAAAAAAAAAAAAAAAAAAAAAAAAAAAAAAAAAAAAAAAAAAAAACTAAAGTATAAATCAAAATTCGGGTATATTAATAGATAAAACTTCAAAAAAAAAAAATTAAATAATTATATTAATAATAAAAATATAGCTATAAATATTAAAGATAGTAATAATAATAACAATTTAGAAAAGTAATAATGAAATAGAAAATATTGATACTTATTATACTATTGGCAGACTTTAGAACAATTGTCAAAAAACCTACCACTTCTGATAGTGATTGCAATAATATTGTTTGTTAATATTTAAAATTAGATTTTAATTCTTAAAATCCAGATAAAACCCTAAATTAAATTGGGAATACTCAAGCCCCCTAATTTTTCTTTTGTGAGCCAAGAAAAAATGTATCATCTTAGGAATATTCTTTATCTGATCATTTTTTTAATATATTGAGAACTTCTCCCAAAAAAAAAATTTAATTGAAATATAACATAAAAACCAGCAATAGGAAAAAATGAGATCACATGATTATACATATGTACTAATAGTTGAATTTCTTTTAATATAAACTTTTCTTCATAAGATTTCTTTAATATTTGAGGAAATAATATACAATTGTACTAATTATTAATTAATGATAATTTTAATAATATTAATAAAAATATATATATATTAAAAAAGATCTAATCAAATCAAATTAAAGTACAAAATATTGTTTCATTTATTTTTAGACAGCCAATCATATAACCAGATAAGTTTATAAAATTTTTAAAAAAGAATAGATTTTAATATTTGGATTTTCCATTTAATTTTTTTTTTTTTTTTTTTTTTTTTTTTTTTTTTTTTTTTAGACAGGGAAGAGAATACACTTCCAAAAACTTTATTAAATTTTATTTTAAAAAATACATGTAGGTGAAAAGTACATTAGAAATTAAAAATAAAAAATTAAAAAATAAAAAATAAAAAATAAAAAAGCTCGAAAATACTATGTATTTCGGCAAGTTGTACTATGCGGGAATTTTACCCTTCCTATCAAATAAAAAAGAAATAAAATTTAGAAGTAACATCCTTAAAATAGATAGTGTGGTGTCCACTAAACTCTCCCCGGATTCATCATTTATTGAGCTACTAGGGCGAGAATCACCCTTCGTAGTAATAGATGATAATCCTGTATTTTCATTATGCCTTATCAGTACGACGTCGACGCTCTTGGATAAGTTTGATATTTTGCAATACCTATCAAATAATAGCTCAAACGAACTACTTATGATAGGTATTGCATTTGTTAAGAATTCCGCCAAGCCCACAATTTTTGGAACAGGTGACTCAGATGAACCTTTGAAAAGTAGTTCATTTAAATGTCTCTGTTCCCCACTATCGAAATGTAGTTCATTTAAAACTAAAGTCCCACCAAGAAGGAACAAGTATATATAATGATTGATATAATCTTCAAAATCAGAAATAGAGTCATAGGAAGAAAGAGGATTAAACGCTCTAATCTTCCTAAGGAATAAAACATAGAGATCATCGATGAAATTTAAAGAATTCCATCTAAAAGATGCAAGAGCATCGCATTTAAAAATCCAATGTTCAAAAGATTGATTACCTTCACCACAACATGGGCAGGACTTTGGACAATCTTCTGAAACTCTACCCATTCTAATAGCAATAGTAGTATTGTATTTATAACCACAGCGTAAACGTATAATCCACGAAAATCCTAAGTTGAATTGGGGATATTTTAAGCTAAGCATTATTATAGCTTTATTGTTTGAGAACTTGTTACTATCGTAGTTTTGACCTTTAATACCTTGAAATCTGGAAACTGATTTCCAGTAACGTTCTATAATATCGTCATATTTTACACATTTATATTTTTTGATTTTTTTATATAGTGTTCTAGATTCTTTAGTCCAGGAATAATAAGGCATTTTGGGAATAGATTTAATAAGATCCTTTATGATACAGTTTGATTTACTCCATTTTGCAAATGATTTAATCTGTAAGGCTGCGCAGATACCAGCAATAGGAGGGATGCTTAGATCTCGAGATAAAGCATAAGTACTCATTGTTGAATTATGTCTATTATAGTCATTGTTTTCTGTATTTGTTTTACCATTTTTAGAGAAGGAACCGATACACCAAAATAGACCAGTATTAATTAATGTTTGAATTCTAGCCGTTCTAGATTTGTTTAAACCAAGTAAAGGAGAATAATAAATTACTTTACTAATAACAAAGGATTGAAGAACTTTTTTCTTGTATACAATAGGAATAAGTTTATTTGAAAAGAAACGTGTAAATGAAAGAAGGGATTTTCTAACTTTAAAATGCATGTGAGATATAATGTGTTCTAGTAGGAGATCATCTGAAAAAGGAATACCAAGATAGACATAACTAGAAACTTTAGGAATATCATTCTTTCCTAAATAGAAGGTTGGATCACTATAGTTTGGAGGAGGTTGGAAGTTCATTGGTTTTATAACCATAGTTGCACACTTTTCAATACCAAAAGTCATTTCATTTAAATTAGCCCATTTATGTACCTTTTTTAATAATTTTTCTAAATTTTTTGCACTTGGAGCAATGAGAACAACATCATCAGCAAAGAGTCCACCACAACACTTTTTTCTTCCAACATTAACACCATACTTTTCACAGTCATTTAGTATATCATTGATGAATAAATTGAATAAGATTGGAGATAAAGGACAACCTTGACGAACACCTCTTTTAATAGGAAATTCATTTGATAACATTGAAGCAAATCGAGCACGTGCTTTAGATGAAGTATATAAATTACAAAGAAAATCAAAACATTTACCGCGTACTCCATAGTGATATAATTTAGTAAGAATGTTAAAAATAGGAACTGAATCATAAGCTTTTTTAAGATCTAAAAAAGCTAAATATGTGAATTTTCCTTGGAATTTTCTTCTTTGACAAATTTCTCTAACGGAAATGAATAAACTAATGCATTCTTCGCGGTTGCGAAATCCAAATTGTTCAGGTCTAATGAAATTGTGTGAGAGTGCGTAAGTAGATATTCTATCTGTTATAATTTTTGAAATGATTTTTAGTCCAACGTTAATGAGAGAAATACCTCGATAATTACTACAATCTGATAGGTCACCCTTCTTAGGAATTGATACAATAGAAGCTGAGTTCCATTTTTTAGGAAATGACCCATTCCATATTTTATTAAATATCAATTTTAGACACTTTCCAGCAGCAGGATGTGATTCTAGTAATTCTTCGTTACAAAAAAGAGCTTTGTAGAATTCAATCGGAATACCATCGGGGCCGGGTGCTTTGTTATTTTTCATCGATGAAATAGTTTTTTTAATATCTTCAATCGTAATAGGACCATTTATATTCCAGGTAGTGGATCTAAGACTAATATTCCTTAAAGCATGATTCCAGTAATTACGATTAAGGCTGTGACCTGAGGGATCCGAAGCAAGATCTTTATAATATTCAGCCCATCTATCTAATTGCTTTGAAGGAGAGATAATATCTTGACCAAACTTAGATTTAATGCAAGTAAGGGAGGTAGATGAATATGATGGTTTAGCCATTTTCTTTAAACATCTCCAACCATTTTTGAAATCTTTATTCAAAAAATAATTACCTATTTTTACTATATTAGCCTTAAATCTAGCAGAACGAAATTTACTCTTAGTTTTCTTGATTAATTTGCAAAGTTTTTCATATTTATTAAATTGTTCAAGGTAATTATCAACATTTTCACAATTAAAGTAAGGCTTAATATTCCGAAATGCGATATGTTTTTCATGAGATAGTTTTTTAATGTAATAAGGACAATGAAAAGCAGAGCCCTTTAAATTTGTTGGAATAAAAGCCTTAATATCTTTACCGATATTATTTGCTGTATTGATAAATTTTTCTACCATTTCATCAGCCGTAAGCGAATTGTAATGAGAATCAAGGTCATTTTCTAGGATTGAAAAATAATTATGTGATAAAATATCTGAATTTTTTGTTTTACAAATATGAGTTGACCATTTAGAAACTTTAGTAGGCCTTATAAAACCATCGGAGAGAACTTTGTTGCAAGAAAGTAAAATAGGTTTATGATCAGAAATACCATAAAACGAAGTACAAACCGAGGTTTTATTAATATGGGATGCCAAAGCCTCATTATAGATGACATGATCAATGCAAGATGATCTAGTACCTTTAGCATATGTAAATTGATTACCATATAAAGGAGCAATATACCAATTAGGAAAATTATTTGAAATGTATGTTTTGATCTTCTTTAATGACATGTTAAAGTCACCAACTAGGACAGCCGGAACATTTTTTCTATTGTGAAAACGTAACCATTGAGAGAGTTCATCAAAAGCAACTAGTCTTGCTTCCTTCCATTTGCTTTGAGGGAAGTAGATATTACCAATAGTACATTTTTGATTCCAAAAAGAAGTAATATTAACTGAAATGATATATTTGTATAAAAACGGTTCTTGGAAGAAAGAGCACGAAGAATGAACACCAATAAAGAGTCCTCTCATACCAGGGGTTTTAGGATTAGCTTTAAGGAAAACTGAGTTGTAATATGGAATTAAAGGTGATGAAACATCTTTTGGTAGATATTTACTTTTTCCAGTTTCTTGTAGACAGATACATATAGGTTTAAAAGTAGAGTTGAGATACAAAATACTATCTCGCTTTTCAGTATTCCAACCGTTAATATTCCAACTAACACAGAGATTAAAGAAAGAAGAATTTGAATTTAGATGGCTAGAGAAAAAATCTTTTGCCATAGGATTAAGTTCAACATCAATGTTTTTAGATTTCCTCGACTTGTTCATTTGATTCAGTTTATTACACAAGGACCAGGTAATTTTAGCTGTTTCAGGAATTTCATCTCTTAAGAAATTTAAAACATAGAAAAAGATGAGATCATTTTTGTATTTATTAACCCTAATAATGAAGTATGAGCCATACCTTGGAGAAAAAAGTTTTTTAACATATGGAATAATTACATTGTAGTAAGGGATCTTACTAATAACTTGTGCCATTAGTTTTCTAGGGGACCAAGAATTAAGGTCATGAATGAAAATAAGGCTATAATTATTCATATGATTTCCGAAGCAGTAGAAACCACGATGGAAGGGAGTAGTGTTAACAGAACTAGAAGCATCCATGTTTAGAGTTAGTTGAGAAAAGAACTGACTTAATTTCTATTTAAAATGAATTGATTATAAGGATTGAATACCAAAGAATTATATATAAAATATTTAACATTTAAGTTTACTGAATATAAGAGTTAATAGTTTCACATGAATTGTATTTCCTAAGATATATTTAAAAAACAATGTTAGTGGAAAAATTATTTATTCAATAAAAAAATGTAAAATAGTAAATTTAATTTATTTTTTTTTTTTTTTATATGTTAAAATATTGTAAAAGGATATGAAAATTAAAAAAACCTAAAGTAAAAAATTAATATAGAGATATAAAATAACATATATAACGATAAAAAAGTATATATATATATAAAAAGTATAGAAAAAATATAGAAAAAATTTAAAAAATATAAGAAAAAAACAAAAACAATATTGTTAGTAGTATAGTGTAAAAAATTCTTTTGATTGAATAATTGATTTAAAAAGCTACAGTTATGTTTTATATAAAAAGATTGAAATTGCATATAAGATTGAAAAATAATTAAGATTTTATTATTATACTAATTGCTGAATCCCCTCAGAAACCATACAGCTTAGGTTCCATCATTGGGATTTCCATTTAATAAACTAATAGTATAAAAAAATTATAAAAAAATTTATAGATATAATATCAAACTTTAATAAATATTTTTTTTTCTGATCTATAATTTTGAGTTTCTAGGACAAAAAGTTAATTTTTTATATAACCCCAATTATTACGAACTTTAAAATTTTTTTATTTATTCATTTATTATTATTAAAGTTTTTTTTTAAAAAAAAAATTTTTTTTTTATTTGTTCAAATTTGAACATAACAAATAGTAATTTGAAATTAAAATAAATGTAATATTCAAAAAAAAGTGTATAAAATAAAGTCAGAAAAAAGTTCAGAGGCATCAAACCTTCATAAAAAATAGTTAAATAATTCTATTATTAAAAAAAGATTAAAATAACTATTAATAATTATTAATATTTTTATTATAAAAAATATAAATAAACCAAACAAAAAAATAATTGTTTATTTTACACTTCATTACTTTCTTAATATTATTTTTCATTCATGTGGGTTTTAATAGTCTTATATGTATATTGTTTTACTATTCTATACAACTTTATTTTGTATTTAATAGCTACATTTATAATTTTTTTTTTACTATTTTATACAACTTTATTTTGTATTAAATAGCTACATTATTTATACCATTTTTATATAATATTATTTATATCATTAATTAATAGTTTTTTTAATTCTTTTATTTTATGAATATTATTTATATTTCTTTATGTTTAATATTTATATATATTATATATTATAAATTATTTTTATGTAATATAAAATTATATATATTAACATAATATATTTATGAAAAAGTTTATGAAAATATTTAAATATAATTTTATATAGATATTTATTATTATTTATTATTTTTTAAATTACTATTTTATCTATATATTTATCATTATTACTATCATTATTAATAAAATAAAATATAAAAATCTATTATTTTGAAGGTTAAAAAAAACCTAAAACAATAAATATCTTAATGTTTTATTTTAATTTTATTAATTTTTTTTTATTAAACATATATTTCAAAAGTTTATTAAAATTTATACTTTTAATATATATATTTAAATTATAATTATTTGCTAATTTCTCTATTATTATTTTTATGATTTAATTATTTTTATGATATATTTATTTTATTTAATTATTTTTTTTTTATTTTTATTAATATTTCCTTTAAAAAATTATTCATAAAAAAAAAATAATTAAACAATTAATATGCTGGAAATGACAAATTTTATCATTTACATTTACCAACATTTACCAAATGACTTTTGACAACCAGTACTACAGTATTCAGAACTTTTACCACAGTATCCATATTTACTGCAGCAGTAACCACTGGCACATGATCCATAACCAGAACCACACTTTCCAGTTGAACCGGAAGACTTTTTAGTAGAGGTTTTCTTAGTAGTTTTCTTAGTGGTCTTCTTAGTAGTTTTCTTAGTAGTTTTCTTAGAAGTAGTTTTCTTAGTAGTTTTCTTAGTTGTTTTCTTAGTTGTTTTCTTAGTAGTTGTAGTTTTCTTGGTTGTAGGCTTTACTACAACAGCGCTACCATTACAATTTCCAAATTCACTTTGACAACCCTTACCACAGTATGCTTCAGTCTTACCACAGTAACCATATTGACTACAACAGTATCCTTCTTTACATACAGCAACATTTGGACCACATTTTCCAACAGACACTGGAAGATTTGTCTTAATTGATGATTTAGAAGCAGTAGTCTTTGGAGTAGTCTTTGCAGTTGTCTTTGCAGTTGTCTTTGGAGTAGTCTTTGGAGTAGTCTTTGGAGTAGTCTTTGGAGTAGTCTTTGGAGTAGTCTTTGGAGTAGTCTTAGAAACACTTCCGTTACATTTACCAAATTCACTTTGACAACCCTTACCACAGTATGCTTCAGTCTTACCACAGTAACCATATTGACTGCAACAGTAACCTTCCTTACAAACAGCTACATTTGGTCCACATTTTCCGGTAGAAACTGGAAGATCTGAATTTCTTGTTGGAGCTGATGAAGCTGGAGTAGTCTTAGCTTGAGTGGTTTGAGCCGGAGTAGTCTTTACTGGAGTAGTCTTAGAAACACTTCCGTTACATTCACCAAATTCACTTTGACAACCATTTCCACAGTATTCATCAGTATTACCACAGTAACCATATTGACTGCAACAGTAACCTTCCTTACAAACAGCAACATTTGGTCCACATTTTTCGGTAGAGATTGGAAGATCTGAATTTCTTGTTGGAGCTGATGAAGCTGGAGTAGTCTTAGCTGGAGTAGTCTTAGCTTGAGTGGCTTGAGCAGGAGTAGTCTTAGCTGGTTTATCATTATCCTTTGACTTACTTTCATATTCTGGTTCGTAATAACCAAGGCTAGTATTTGGAGAACTTGGAACAGAGAAACCATAGATTGAAGCAACATTTTTACTTCTTTCAATAATCCACTTCTTAATAGCATATGGATATTTAGTAGAGGAAGAACTAGTAAGTTCTCTTTCGAAATCAGATTTAGTGTGTGGCTTAACTTTAACTTCATGGTCACCACTGTATGTGTTCAATCCCTTTAATCCAAAGTCCCAAACAGCATCTTCTTCTAACATTTCAGCAAAGGAATCAAGACGTGATTCGACAGCCTTAATATTGAAAACTGATTGGACAATTCTCTTAACGGCATCCTTTAAATACTTGTCATTATTTCCGACTTTTCTGATAGTATCAATAAGTGGTCTAGAATTACCCTTATTCTTTACAGTAACATAGTTATCAAGAGTAGTTTTAAGACACTTATCTGGACTTCCATGACCGAAGGTCATATCGAAATCACTATCAACAAAATGCCATTCATTAGTAGCCATATTCTTGAAAAGGAAATAGTTACCTTGAACCATCCAATAATTATCAGTACCGTAGGCAAGGTATTCCATAGCCATAGCTCTTAAGAATTCTTCAACATTTAAGCTTAACTTTTTGGTCTTTGGGTAATTTTCAATTTCTTTCATAAATGGTATTAAAATTTCTTTTACCTTTTCTAAACTATTAGCATCTTCGATATCACCCTTATAGGAATATGGTTCTAAATCACTCTTTGAGGAACCCTTGTATTTTAAGTCACCATTAGAATTGACCTTGAAAACAGCATTATCAACAGAAAACTTCTTACCATTGTTAAAGACACTCTTAAGGAAATGTTTGTTAGAGAAATCATCAGTTATAAGATATAAACCTGCAGCTTTCTTGTTAAGGAAAACACGAACAAATTTACTTTGAGATGATGGAACACCAATAGCATTTAACATATCAAAGTAAGTTTTTTCTCTCATGAAACTTGGATCTCCGTATTCACCTCTTAACTTTAATGCAGTACGACCAAATAATTCTTTATCATCAGCCTTAAGACCAGAAATCTTGTAACTAAGCTTCTTATTATACTTTGTCTATTGATTTAAAATTATTAAAATTTATTTTATTACAAAATTAATTATTTAATAAATTTTAAATAATTAATAAACATTAATAAGCATTTTACATATTTAATTTTTTAATGATTTTCTTAATCACTTATTTATCTAAATTTGTTACTTACTGATTGACCGCTGACTTTAATACCACCATTTTGGAAAACTTTAACATTATATGGACTATTTTTATATATATTTATATAAATTGTCAATATTTGAAATTTTTTATTTTATTTATAAAATTTGAATAAATTATTTATAATATTTATATTCTTACATATTATTTAAAAACCTACCTAACATAAGTAATTTTAACATTAATCTTCTTTTCCTTATTTGGATTAGCATTAAGATAATCAACATCACTTTTAGAACCTTCAATAACAATAGTATCGATGTGTGTATCTATTTTTAACAATTAATTTATAAAATATTTTAAATATTTCAAAAATTTAAGAAACGCTTGTTAATATTATGTTTTAAAAAAAATTATTTAATAACTATTTATTATAATTACCATCAAAAAGTTTTGACTTCTTAAGAGTTGGAATTGTTTCAAAAGCCTTTGGTAAAAGTGGATGCTTCTTTACAGTAATTTTTCTGTTAAAGAATTCATTTAAAGTTGTATCGTTTTCAGTAGTACGAGTAAATTTTTCTTCTTCACTACCTAAAATATAATGATACTTTACTGGAGCATTAACAGCATCAACAGTAACAGAATAAACTGGATATTCTTCAACCTTCATGGAATATTTCTTATTATTAACAACAACAGAGGGAGTTCCAGAAATAGCAATAACCTTGAAAGTTACTTTAAATTTTTTTTATTTTTTATATTATTATTAAATTTCATAATAAAATAATACAAAATAATATATATAATATATATAATATCTTCAAGTAATTAAAATTAAATTTTTTAATAACTTTATTTTTATAAATAATCTTACCTTTTGAACTAACAAGTAAAGCATTAGTTGCTAATAACAAAGCAGAGACTAACTTAAAAGACTTCATTTTCTTAAAAAAAATATATTTTATTTAAGATATTTTATCATTAATTATGTAATTGATTTTTATATTTTTTTTCTTCGTTTTTTTTTTTTAATTATTTATATATTATTTATATTATTATATATATTCATAAATATATATATTTATTTTTAAAATTAGAAGTAATATATTTTTATTAGAAATATATTATTTTCTTAAATATAAAATAGAAAAAAATTATTTCTATTTCTATTAATTTAATTTTTTTTTTTTTTTTATCTGACTTTTTAAATTTAAAGAATTTTCATTATATTTATACTTTTTTAAAATAATTATTAAAAAAATTATGTGGAAATTACAAAATTTTTGAAAATATAATTATTATTATTATTATTATTATTATTATTATTATTATTATTATTATTATTATTATTATTATTATTATTATTATTATTATTATTATTATTATTATTATTATTATTATTATTATTATTATTATTATTATTATTTATTATGACTATTATTTATTATTTATTATTTATTATTTATTATTTATTATTAAGACTATTATTATTTATTATTATTAGTATTATTATAATAATAAAAAAAATAAAATCTAAAAAATGAAAATACATATATTAATTTTAAATATTAATATATTTAAATTAATGCTTTGAAAAAAATTTTTTCCATATTATTTAATTTTTTAAAAATTTTTTTTTCATAAAACATTGAAATTTAAAAACTTCATAAATAATAATAAAAAATAATAATTTAAATTAAAAAGTTTATTTAATATACTTAATACATTATTGTTTTTCTTTTTTTTTTTTTTTATCTCTATAAATTTTAATACATTATTATCTAAATTAAAGATTATCACCAATCTAATTAATAATAAAAAGAAAAGAAAAAGAAAAAGAAAATACTTAACTGAAATTAAGATGAACTAAGTACATCTGATAAACAATAATATATTAAAAAATTTTGTAATAAAATAATAAATTAAATTAATATCAATTATGTAACAGAAAAATAATTGTGTCATTTAAAGTTAAATAATAATAACCCTAAAAAATTAAAAATATAATATATATAGAAACTTTAATATATATATAAAATGTCCAAATATATAGTAGTTTTTGTATATTTCATGGTATAAAAAGTTTACAAGCATATTTATAAAAATGTATAAATAGACAAACTATATTACTTAAAAATATAGTGAACAACTTCAAGTTAAAAAAAAGAAAAACTTATTTGAAAATCTTTTTTCACTTTAATTACTATCTCTATTGCTAACAAATTGTTATTAATAATTATTTCAAGCTATATAATAATGATTAAGTATTTAATTTAATAATAATTAAAATTTTCCAAAAAAAAAAAAAAAAAAAACATATGATATTGGCAACAATATAATACTTTAATAAGATTTATTTAATATTTATATATATATATTTTTTTACATAATTATATATTAAATAATTTTTATTTTATATACTAGATTATTTATTATAACAATTGATTTTTATATATTTTACTTTTTAAATAGTTATTTATTATAAAAATATAATAGTAAATCAATTAAATTAAAATTTTAAAATATAATAATTAAATTAATTAATACTATATAAGTAATTAAATTAAAATATTGTGTATTAATTTATTACTATTAAATATATAATATAAATAGACTTATATTTTATAATATATATTATATATTAATATTAGATTATTTATAATAAAAACAATATATATTATATATATTTACTATATATTACATATGTAATTATAATTCATTATATAAATGTATAAATTAAAAAATTATATATTAATATATTTTTCATTTATTAAATTCTCCACCTAATTTCTGTGGTTACATTTAGAGAAAATAAAAAAAAAAAAAATTATATTAAAAATAAAATTAATAAAATTCAAATAGAAGAAAGTTCTATATAAAAAAAAAATAAACAAATAAAAAATAAAATTCAAAAGGAAGAAAGTTCAAAAAGCTTTATCAAACTATGTTATTATAAATGAAATTCAAAAAGTTTTTTAAAACTATTTTATTATAAATGAAATTCAAAAATTTTTTTTGAAACTATTTAAATTTAAGCGGTTTTCATTATATTTAGTAATAACAAAAAAATTTTTTTTTAATCAAGCATCATTTTCATAATTTCATGATTCATTTAAAATAATTAATATATTGTACATTCTAAGTTAAAAAGGTCAACAGAAACAGTGTCAATTTAAAATTTATTTTGAAAAAAGAATGGATTTAATATCACTTCTATCAAAAAATACCTATGAGTATTCTTCACTAGAGTTCTCAATAATAAAAATAAGTCAAACAGATCAGTTGATAATCTAAACAAGGGATTTATTATTATTTTTTTTTATTATTATATTATAGTGATTATTAAATTATAATCTTTATTTATTCACTTAATTATTTAACTATTTTATTTATAAATATATATATATATATATATATATATTTTATGTTACTAGCTAGTATCGTTACCCAAATAATATGGTATAATATCATTAATGTAAAAAATTAATTTTATTATAAAAAATATATACATATATATATACACAGAAAGAGTATAATTACTAATATAAATAAATTTAGTAATATTAATAATATTTTTGATGAATATGATTTTTAATTACTAATAATATAATAAATATATTTATAATTAAATATATTAAAAAAATTGAGTATATATACATTATTACGTGTATGTTTTAAAAAAATTAATTTTAACAAATTTAGTATGTTAATTTAACTTATTTTTTTATTTTTTTAACAAAAAAAAGAAAAAAGTCTTATAATTGTTATGAGTGGAAAAAAAAAAAAAAAGAAAAAAAGTCTTATAATTGTTATGAGTGGAAAAAAAAAAAAAGCAAAACATGCAAGAATTAATTATTATTAGAATTTTAAAATGAATTATAAGTTTCAAAATTATATAATAATTAAGAAACTAAATCCAACAACTGAATTAAGCCATTATATAAAATATATATTAAAATATATATATAGTATTATAAAATATTATTCATTATATAATGTATGTATCACATATTAGGGAGTGTTGCATTTCGGAAATGTGGCTTTTTAAAATTATAATAAATAAATTAATAAATATACTAATAAACAAATAATTTTAATGAATAATTATTAAAATTTGTCTTATTAATTAATATAAATTTATTATTTATAGAATATAAATAAATGGTTAACAAAGATTTAATGTACAGAGGAAATTACATGTATTTATATTTAATTGTGGCTTGTTCTAGATAATATTAATTTATATTTAATTTATAATTACAATGTATTTAATATAATATAATTTAATTTAATATTTTATTAAACCTAAGCTAGAATATAACTTTATATTAATATAGTTAACAATAATGATAAATTAGGGTTTTTTTATTTTTATTATTCTTTTTA
This sequence comes from Neocallimastix lanati (nom. inval.), assembly GCA_016946835.1. Classification (NCBI taxonomy): domain Eukaryota; kingdom Fungi; phylum Neocallimastigomycota; class Neocallimastigomycetes; order Neocallimastigales; family Neocallimastigaceae; genus Neocallimastix; species Neocallimastix lanati (nom. inval.). Next base: position 333,140 of record JACVTC010000102.1, on the reverse strand, counting down.
TATTTATTTAAAAAAAAATAAAAAAATATATTCATTAAAAATAATATATTTTTGAAAATTTTATTATATATATTAAAAATAAAAAAAAAAAATTATTTAAAAATTAAAAAGAACTATTTTAATATATTTTGATAAATTAAGAAAATAATATTTAATAATATTATTTAACAATTATTTAAAAAAATAAAAATGTGGGGCGTTAAATTATAAATTAAATTTTTATTTATAAGCCATATTCATTTAAATAAAAGTTTTAGAAAAAATTAATTTTTTTATTTAACCTTTTATGTTTATTATTTTCTAAATTAATGATATAAATATAAAAGTTATTATGTATATACTTAATTTTTATTTATTAAAATATTTAAATATAAAAAAAAAATAAATAGTAGAATATGAATATAAAGTACAGATTGAATAAAATAAAATAAAATAAAATAAAATAAATATGAAATAAATATGAAATAGAATAAAATAAAAAAATTATTTGAATTATAATAAAAATACAAGTATTAATATATAAAATAAATATTTGAATTATAATAAAAATACAAGTAATAATAAAATAAAATAAATATGTGAATTATAATAAATTGCAAGCATCAATCGAAATAAAATAAAATAAAATAAATAAATAAGCAGTGAAATAATAATATATAATATGACAAAATAAAATAAGATATTGATATGAAATTAATATAAAAACTGGATTTAGTAACAAATAAATTATATAATAAAATAAATGATATAGCATATATGTTAATATGAATTTTATTATAATTTTTACAGTATTTTAAATTAATGTAAATTATTATATTTCCATATAATAAACAAACTTTATAGTTAAAAAATAGTATAAAAAAAATTATTATTAAATATTATTATTAAATAAATAAATGAATAAATTAATAAATAATAAAAAATTTCAGAATATAGCGAATTAAATATATTTGTAAATCATCAATTTTTTTGATATATATCACATTTTATATATTTTTAATAATTATATTTCAAAGAAATTATATGTGCCATTTTATTTAATATTTTAAATATTATATTCATAAATAAAAATATATAAAAAAAAATATAAGCCACGTTCCAAAATGAAAATTTTGTATAAATATTTAAAGCCATATTCCAAAATACAACCTCCCGCATATCATAAATAATCTAAAGCAATTATGTGTATTATTTTATATTTATTTTATATTTTTACAAATAATATACATTTATTATTTAAATATAGATATTATATTCTTATATATATAATTTATATTATATGTTCAAAATGTATTTCATATTATTAAATTTATAATTTTAAAATGTAATTTCTTAATAATAACCAATTTCTAACAAAATTATTTTAGAAAGGGTTTTTAATTATTTATGGAAGAAATATTTAAGTTTTATTAATAAATTTATAATTTTATATATTATATTATTGTTGGTTGTTTTAGTATTAACACAAATAAAGTTGTATTTATATAAAAATTCGTGACTTGGCTTCATTACAAATTATGAATTACATGAATATTCTTAGAATAAATACATTACTAATTATTACTAATTATTATTAATTCAATTCAATATTTTAATTATTCTAAAATTCCGCCTAAAACTTAAATTATTTTAGTAAATGATTTAATGTTTTGTAAAGTTGATTTTATAGTATGTATTGTTTAGTTTTGTATAGTTTGTATTAGTTTATGTCAAAAATTTTGTAAAACTTTTTAATTTTGTTCCATTAATGTTTTTTGTTAATATGTCGGCCACCATTTCATTTGTATTCTTATATTTTAGTATTATTTTGTTTTTCTTAATGTTGTCGTTATCGAAATGAAATTTTATATCTATATGTTTTAATTTTGTAGAGAATTCACCATTTTCCATAATTATTTTACTTGATTTATTGTCTGTGTATATTGTGATAGGAGATTTGTGGTTGAATAATTCATATATAATGTTTCTAAACCACAGAGCCTTCTTGATGCATTCTGATAACCCCCGAAAGCTCCAAAATAAACCTAGGATATACAGTAATGGAAAATGTTATCATTATGGAAGATTCGGTCATTATGCAAAGGAATGTCATAGAACAAACAAAAATAGCAAATCTTATATTAATAAGAAGAACAACAAAATTAAACCTAAACATCATAGCAATCCTAAATTAAAATTTATTAAGCACAAAAATTACAACAAAAATATTAATAAACAAATAAACTTTGTTAAGAATCAGGATAATCATACTGCTCACTCAGACGACTTCTCGAAGAATTACAATTCTGAGGATGGCATCTTCGTAGGATGTGTCACAAACATGCCACAAGAGCACAACATAATCCATAAGAATTCTAATAACCCCAAACTTTATATTAATGATATATCTTCCTGGATCCTTGATTCTGGTTCATCAGTACACATCACTAACTTACCAAATCTGTTAGTGAATATTGAAAAATGCTTTGAAAATATAGCGTTACCAAATGGTAAAGTTATTAAATCAACTTATAAAGGAGATTTCCTAGGGTTCATTAACAATAACAAAATACTATTAAAAGACGATTATTTTGTTCCAAAGGTCACCAAAAATATCATTTCAATCAATAAGCTAACCAAAGATTATTATAAAATCATTTTCTCCACCAACAACAACAATTCCTTCGTCATCATTTACGATCACCACGGTAACCGCATTATAAGTACAAAATCAGACAGTCAAGGTATCTACCCTGTATGGTTATCGAATGCTCCATTAAACTTCAAACACAAATATGAAAACAAAATTCACTTTCAAAATCTACTCAATATTACCAAAATTGATAAAATTAATCTTTGGCATTGACGGTTGGGCCACTTCAACATAAACAACATAAAACACCACCTATTAAAAATAAATATCAAAACTAAATGTCCAATATGCTCCAATTCAAAAATGAAAAACCTTCCTTTCAGAAAATCAGCAAATAAAACCACCTCTATCTTTGAATTAGTTCATTTAGATATCGTAGGTCCTGTACAAGAATCCCTTCATGGAAACAAATATTTTCTAATAATTTTGGATGACTATTCACGTTTCGGCTGGGTGTACTTCTTAGAAGGCAAGAATGATACTTTCAACAAATTCCACATTTGGACCAATGAGATTTATAATATTTTCAACAAATCAATTAAACATATACGCTCTGACAACGGTAAAGAATTCAACAACTGTAATTTTAACTCGTTCTGCCTATCTAAAGGCATCATTCATCAATTCACTGTTCCTCATAACCCCCAGTAGAACGGCCGCGCTGAGAGACTAAACGGAATTCTTATTTCATCCGTCAAAGCACTTCTCAACGACGCTAAATTATGCCACCAATTCTGGGAGTATGCCAACTACATCCACAATAGACTCCCACATTCTGGAATCAATAATAAAATACCCTTCAAGATCCTTTTCAATAAAGATGTAGACTACTCACATTTTAAGGTTTTCGGTTGTAGAGTATTCTTCTATGTTCCCAAGTCCTTAAGAAATAAATTTGAAAACAATGCCCTTCCTGGCATCTTCCTCGGTTATCATCCTTATTCGTCCTCTTACAAAATACTAAATATAAATACAAATCAAATCATCCTTTCCAGAGCAGTCGAATTTTTTCGAACAAAACCCTGGTAATGCTAATCTCCGATCTAGAGTCCCTTACAAATTTTCAAATTTTATACCACACTCCGAAATCAGGGGGAGTGATTATTTCGATAAATTAATTAACCCTTCGAATAGATTATTTCATGATAATTTCATAAACATAAATAATGATACAAACCTTTCAAATAAAATCAATGATAACGACAAACAAATAATCCAGACCAACAGTAAACCAGATTTAATTAAAAATCATGCATCACTAAATAACAAAAATAAGTACAACAAGAGAGATGGAAAAAACGAACTCATAAATCCAACACATAAATTTAGAAAGATACACAATAAATCAAAACTCTCCTTAGATTCACATCTAAGAGAACCACAAACATATAAGGATATCTTCAATTTACCAGATAAACATGAATGGTTAAATGCAATAAAGGAAGAAATAAATAATATGAAGCAAATGAACGTATTCGAAATAGTAGAACATATACCCAAAGGCACAAATCTCGTATCATGCAAATGGGTATTCAAATACAAACATGACGAAAACGGCAAGATCACAAAACGTAAAGCTAGGGTTTTCACAACGTTTCTGAATCGATTATCTCTACACATTCTATATTTGGCAGTGTCTACCAGGCCCGGCATTATGTTCTCAGTGAGTAGAGCAGCAAGGAAGAACAATAACCCTACATTGGAAGATTGGTTTAACGTGAAGAAGATATTTAGGTACCTCATCACCACCGAAAATTATGGAATCAAATTTTCAAAAAACAGAAATTTAAGAATCTTCGTTGACGCAGACTATGCAGGTGATGAAATTACTAGAAAATCTACTTCAGGTTTTATTTTCATGATAGGTGAATCACCAACTAGTTGGTACTCAAAACTGCAAAACGTTGTAGCAACTTCCACTGCAGAATCAGAGTACTACAGCATTAGTGACTGTGCCAAACATAGTCTATGGTATCTAAATATATTAAATGAACTGAATATTAATATGAACTACGTTATAATACATGTGGATAATAAGGCTGCAATATATAATTGTCAAAACCAATCAATTAATAAAAGATCAAAACACATAGATATCAAATACCATCATATCCGAAGCCTCATTAAGGATAACAAAATTAAACTAAAATATATTAAATTTAACGATAATATTGCCGATGGATTTACAAAGTATCTAAATAATACATTGATGGATAATTTCAGAAATTCCATTCTTACCAAAATATGATTCGGACATAAATTAAACAAATCTCACTCTTGAATCTGTCAAAAGTTAAATTTGAGGGGGAGTGTCACATGTCAAATTATTATGTGAAAACTTGTTAATAATGTTTATAATCATCCAATAATATTTTTAATATTTTTCTATAAATAACTCATGTAATCACTAAAAAAAATTATAACTTAATAAAAATATTAATAAAAATAACTTTAATACTTTACATTTATATTCTACTATTTATTTTATTTTATTTTATTCAATCTGTACTTTACATTTATATTCTACTATTTATTTTATTTTATTTTATTCAATCTGTACTTTACATTTATATTCTACTATTTATTTTATTTTATTTTATTCAATCTGTACTTTACATTTATATTCTACTATTTATTTTATTTTATTTTACTCAATCTGTACTTTACATTTATATTCTACTATTTATTTTATTTTATTCAATCTGTACTTTACATTTATATTCTACTATTTATTTTATTTTATTTTACTCAATCTGTACTTTACATTTATATTCTACTATTTATTTTATTTTATTCAATCTGTACTTTACATTTATATTCTACTATTTATTTTATTTTATTCAATCTGTACTTTACATTTATATTCTACTATTTATTTTATTTTATTTTATTCAATTAAATATAATTTTACATATAATTAGTTAAATTAATAAATAAAAATATATATTATTATATTATTATATTATAATATGATATTTAGCAAAATATTATAATAATCCAATAGACGATTTCATAATTTAATTAGCTTTTATTATGATCATAATTTAAATTTTTAAATATTTTTTTAATTTAAAAACAAAAGAAGAAATTGTTTTTTATTTATTATTAACCCTATGAATATTTATTAATACAACTGTTGAAAAAAAAAAAAGTTTTTATAAAATAATTATGAATAATACACTTTCAGATGGAAAACATAAATAAAAAGTATTAAAATATAATTGATTAATCATAACTTCTCTGAAAATTTAATATTTAATAAGTTTTTTTCTTTTAAAAAAAAAAGAAAAAAAATTTATTCTAATTAAAAATTAATTATTTTTAATTAATAATCATTTTTCACTTTTTGATTATAAATTTGATTTTTTTTTTTTAAAAGTTTATTTATATATTAATTGAAATATAAATAAATAAATGTAAATAAAAAATTACTATGAAATATTATTCAATAAATACAAAAGTATAAATTAAAAGTTTATTAAATTTTCTTCTTTTTTTTTATTTTTAAAAAAAAAAAAAAAAAAAAAAAAAAAAAAAAAAAACATTAAGATAAATTATATTTAGGTTTAATTTTGAACAGTTTAATAAATGTAGAATTTTTATTTTAATTTTTCATAATACTTTTTAAATTTTTTATATATGTAGAATATGAAACGATTTAAATTATTGTTCTTTAAAGTATTAGTATCTTTATTTTATTTTAATAATAAAATTATATAATAAAATATATAAATTAAAATTTATTATTTAATAAAAAATTATATTTCGATTTTATTTATAGTATTTGTTTAATTTTTTTTTATATTTTCAAAAAAAAAAAAAAAAAATTTAAAAAAGATATTTTTATATATATTGTAGTTTAGTATTATGGATGTATTTTTTTTTAAAAGAAAAAAGTTTATATAAGCTTAAACTTTTTTTAATATAAAATAAAATATTTATTAATAAATAAAATTTATTTTTTAAAATCTTTTAAATAAACCTTTTTTTTTTTTACTATTTTTAATTTATAATTTTAAAATATATAATTTTTTATTTAATTATTTTTATTTTATTTTATTTTTTTTTAAAAAAAAAAAAATATATATATATATATATATATTTAATAATAATAAAGGTATGATATAATATATATGAATAGATAAAATGAGTATTTATAATATAAAAGTTATTAAAAGTAATGGTGAAGAAGTTAGTTTGGAAAATTATAAAAACAAAATTTTACTTATTGTTAATACAGCAACATTATGTGGTCTCACACCTCAATATGAAGGACTAGAATATTTATATAAAAAATATCGTAATAATGGATTTGAAATCTTAGATTTTCCATGCAATCAATTTGGAAATCAAGCTCCCGGTTCGGATGATGAAATACATCGGTTTTGTAAAGATACTTACAATATCACATTTGAGCAATTTAAGAAAATTGACGTTAATGGTGATAATGCTTCACCTTTGTTTAATTATTTGAAGAATCAATTGGAAGACGATGAAATTAGTGAGGAACATAATACAATATCGATGAAAGCTATTCTTTCTTCAAGTGTATTTGGTTCAGTAAAAAAAGGTGATATTAAATGGAACTTTACAAAGTTTATTGTTAATAAGGAGGGATTTGTAGTAAAGAGATATTCACCTATAATGAAACCTCAAGAATTGGAGGGAAAAATAAGAGAATTACTATTATTATTTAAATAAACCTAAATTAAAATATCATAGAAAAATTATTTTAATAGAAAAAAAAAATAATCAATAACAAAGCATTAGAATTTTAAATAAGAGATAACTATTCAATAACTTCTTTTTTATTATTATTATTATTATTATTATTATTTTAACTATTTTAAGAATAAAGTATATAAAATAGATATAACTTTTATATAACTTTTTTTTTTGTTATATTATCTAATCAATTATATATATGTATTTAAATGATGTAAATCTTTTAAATTGAAATTCTACATATAATTAATATTACAGTTAATAGAACTAATATTGATTTTTATAATATCAATAAAAAAGAAATTGTTAGTTATAAGGTACAATCAATATATAAATAATTTTTTTTTTTTTTTTTTAAAAAAATATTTAATAAAAATTTATAATCAGTAATATTATTTAAAAAAAAAAAAAAAAAAAAACTAAAATAGAACTATCTATTCTTTCTCATTTGTATTATGTTTTTTTATTAAACATCAATATTTGTATTAATAAAACATTTTAAATAAAATGTGGAATATAAATAACTAAAACTTATAACCTTAAAACAATTATTTGATTTTTTTATTTCTATTAATATAATTATTGTAATTATTATTAATCATTATTATTATTCATTATTATCATCATTATCATCACTATTATTTATTATTATTATTATTATTATTTATTATTTATTATTTATTTGTTATTTATAAATTAGAATTTAAAAATAAAAAAAAAATGAAAATGAAAATGAAAAGATAACATATTTATTCAATTAATAATAATAATAATAATAATAAT
>JACVTC010000102.1:185000-320000 GCA_016946835.1 Neocallimastix lanati (nom. inval.) | reverse complement strand
AGAAAGTTTTAAAATATTATTACTATTAAAATAATGTTTATATTTATAAAGAAAGTTTTAAAATATTAAATTTATTAAAATAATGTTTAGTAATAAGAAAGTTCTAAAATATTAAAATAAGAAAAATATATATAACAGTAAGAAAGATTTAAATTATTAAAAAAAATAATAATAATAATAATAAAATAATTTTTACTTATAAGAAGATTATAAAATATTAAAACTATCATAATAATATATTAATATTTAATTTCTTTTTTTTTTTTTTTTTTTTTTAATTCATATATTAATTTAAATATAGTATGTTGGAAAAAATTATTGAACCTAAAAAACAAATTTCAAAGGAGCAACAGATATTTTCAAATAAAAGATTATGGCAACTTATTTATCCTATATTAGTTGAACAGATATTGATACTGCTTGTCGGTATTGCAGATACATTAATTGTAAGTTATGCAGGAGAAAGTGCTGTATCTGGGGTATCATTAGTTAATCAAATTAATAATATATTTATTATAGTCTTTATGTCTCTTGCTTCAGGTGGTGCAGTAATTGTTAGTCAATATATTGGAAGAAATGAATTGGATAAGGGAAAACTTTCATCAGGTCAATTAATTATGATTTCTTTTGTAATTTCAATTATTATAGGAGCTATACTTTTGGTTTCCAGAGAAATATTGTTACGATTTCTTTTTGGAAAAACAGAGGTGGATGTCATGGAAGCAAGTATCACCTACTTGACTATTACTGTTTTATCATTTCCGGCTCTTGCAGTTCATCAAGCTTGTTCTGCGATTTTCAGAAGTATGGCTAAAACTAAAATTACAATGTATGTGTCTTTCTTAATGAATGTTATCAATTTATCAGGTAATATGATTGGAGTATTTCTGTTAAAAGCTGGTGTGAAAGGTGTAGCTATACCTTCTCTAATATCAAGATGTGTTGCTGCATTCATCATGCTGGTGGCTTGTTTTTATCGAAAAAATATTATTTTTGTAAAATTTAAATACATTTTCCATTTTAATAAGGAAATTATTAAGAGAATCCTTCATATTGCTATTCCCAATGCTATAGAAGGAGGATTGCTTGAAGCTGCAAAGGTAGTACTGAATAGTATTGTTGCTTTATTTGGAACGTCACAAATTGCAGCAAATGGTGTATCTCAAAATTTATTTAATATGTCATCTTTATTTTCTAGTGTTATGGGACCAGTATTTATAACAGTAATAGGACAGTGTGTTGGAGCCAAGGATTATGAAGCAGCCGATTATTATATGAAAAAACTTTTAAAAATTTCTTATACTGGTGCTATTTCTTGGAATATTACATTTTACGGAATCATTCTCTTAGTAATAAAATTATATGACTTAACAGAAGAAACGGTTAAATTAATTTTAATTATGTGTCTCATTCATAATTTCTTTAGTATTCTTTTCCATCCATGTACTTTTACACTAGCTTCAGGTTTGAGAGCTGCAGGTGATGTCAAATTCACTCTATATTCCGGTATTTTTTCAACAGTTGTTGTAAGAGTATTATCTGCTTTTATTCTTGGTATATGGCTTAATATGGGAGTTATAGGTGTAACTTTTTCAATGGTTATTGACTGGTCTGTAAGATTTACTGTAAATTTATTAAGATATAAAAGTGGAAAATGGAAAACATTCGAAGTAATTTAATGTAAGTAATATTAAAATAATTTTTTTTTTTTTGTTTACTTATTTCAAGAAACAATGATTGCTAATATTATAAGAAAAATTAACAATAAATTAATATTATTAATTTAATTTAAAAATTTTTTACATCTATATTTATTTATTTATTTAAATTATTTATTTATTTATTTATTTATCTATTTATTTATTTATTTATTTATTTATTTATTTATTTATTTATTTATTTATTTGATAAATATAGAAATCTTGGATTATTAAAAAAATAAAATGATTACTATTATTTTCTTATCCGAAAGGTTGGATAAATTTTTTAAAAAAAAAATAAATAAATAAATAAAATAATAATAATAATAATAATAATAATAATAATAATAATAATAAATATAAAATAGGAAATTAGTATAATTAATCTTTTAAAAAAAAATAATAAAAAAAAATTAAATTAAAAAAAAGCAAAAAAAAAAAAAAAAAAAAAAAAAAAAAAAAAAAAAAAAAAAAAAAAACTGAAACTGTGTCAAAGAAAAAAAAATATAAAAAAAAATGTATATATATAAAATAAAAAACCTTTTATCTTGTGTAAGCTATTAAAATAAATACAATACGTTTATTGATTGATTTTTCAAGAGCGCCATATTATTGGTTTTTATTCAAATGTACATGTAAAATGGTCTTTCCAGTTTTTATCCTGGTGGTTATTACTCGGAACTAACAAAAACAAGATTTCTGGATCGACTTCACGACTTACCTCCTGAATTTATATGGGGTTATTTTCCCAATATAAATGAAGTTTGCGTTAACTAACCATGGTAAGTATTCCTGTTGTTAGACTATATTATTGCTAGTGCAGAAAGTACTTGATCTGTAAGAGGATTAGTGTAGTTGTTCCTCCCTTGATGATGGCTCAAGAAATCGATGAAAAGAAGCCTGTCGTATAAAGCAGCTTAAAGGGAATGTTTTTCATATTAGTCTTGCTATGGGAGAGGTCCACATTGAAGCCGAAACGGTATGACAAAGAATCCAATGAGAGTCTGATACATTTAAAAGATAGACTGGAGGCCCTATTGTCTTCCCCTTTCGTTAATCTCAATATAAAAAGCCAAAGAAAAAAAATAAAATAAAATAAAATAACAGTAAAACACTTTAAAAAGAAATATTTAATTTCATTTTAAAAAATCTTATCAATTATATACTTGTTACTCCTAAATTCTCTTGAACTGAAGGTTTACTCAATTATTATGATAATAAAACAGTAAAAAAATATATATAATGAAATTTAGTAGTTTCAATATTAAAGATTAAATATTTCTGTGAAGTATGCATTAAATAAACATAAATATATATAAATATTAATTAACTTCTGAAAACTACTTAATTTTATATATTCATCTTAAATATATAATACAAACTGAATAAAGGGGTGCATGGGTGCTTTGGTTGTGGCCATCTGGAATCAAGAAGAAGAAGGTGTCTTAAATTTCATTCTAGTCTATTGCTTATATTTAAATAAAATATTACAATCACTATTAAAAAATGTTACTTGTATTGTATAAAAAGGTAAATAGAAGCTTAATTCATTGGGATATTATGATATTCTACTCATTTTTTTTTTTTGTTTTTTTTTTTGTTTGTTTTATTTGGAATATTTAGATTTTATGAATGACCATTTAGTTTTATTATTTAAAAGAAAAAAAGTAAATAAGTTTTTATTTTTTTTTTATACATATTTATCTATATTAAATTATAGATTATGAAAAGCTATAATATATATTCATACTTTGATATCAAAACACAAAGTCATTTAAAAAAAAAAAAAAAAAAAAAAAAAAAAAAAAATCATTTTTCATGACTTTCAGAATCTGATATTGTGTTTAAAATTAAAATTAACTGATTACTTAACTAATAATGTATCAGTCTCATTCAACAAAAGAAACAACTTTTAACTATACAACTTTATTCATTAAACACACCTAATAATAGTTTATATTCTTTAAATTAATGGAGATTTTATTTAATAATAAATTCTTTTTATTCTAAGGAGTATTTAGTTTAGTATACTTAACTATTTTGTTTATGGATATTAATTATTTTATTTATTTATATTATTAATTTTTTTTTTTTAATAATAGAATTTCAATAATTCTATAGTTACTATTTTCGTTTCATTACATAAAATATATAATTTTATATAATCTTTTAATATATTTAATTTATTTTTATATAGTTTAATATTTAATATTTTACTTTATACAAATATTTTTATATTTATAAATGTATTTCTCATAAAAAAAAATTATTAATGTTTTATTAATAGACATATATAATTGAATAAGAACAAAAAAAAAAAAAAAAAAAAAAAAAAAAAAAAAAAAAAAAAAAAAAAAAAAATAATATAATTTAATAAAAAAAAATGTATTAAATAAATATAATATATATTTTTTGTTTAGGATTATATTTATTAATATTTATTATTATTATTATTATTAATTTTTACTAAATAAAAAATTAATGATAATATATATATTATTATTATAAATTATTTAAATTATTTAATAGAATATTAAAATAAATAAAAATTAAATAGAAAAAAATATAACAAAGAAATAATTATTATCTATAATTTATCTCCTTTTTCATAAATACATAAGCTTTTAAAAATATAATTTTTTTTTTTTTTTTGGTAAACTACTTTAAAAATAAAATTAATATAGCCTTATATATAATATATTGGAATCTGGTTTTTCATTTAAAAAAAAAAAAAAAAAAAAAAAAAAAGAGTAAACTAGGAAATAAAAAATAAAAAATAAAAATTAGATTCTTTTATATTTAATTGATAATCAATTAAGTACGGAGAAAAGGATTATATTTATATAATTAATTATAAAATATTTATTAATTTTTATACACATATATAAATAATTTTAATTAATATATTTTTGTTAATTTTTTATATAATTTTATCTTTTAAATTTATATTATTATTTATTCATCCGGAGAAAGATTTTTTAATGAAGTTTTTTTTTTTTTTTATTTTTTTAATTGCATTTTTGATATTTAATTATTAATAATTATAGTAATTGGGAAATTTAATTTTAACTATTAACTTATTATTTGTTTAAAAAAAAATAAAAATATGTAATAAAAAAAAAAAAAAATATGTTATAAAAAAAAAAAATAATTAATTTTAATAAATCAAAAGAAAAAAAATAATAATAATAAAAAAGATTAAGTAATTATAATAAATAAATAAATAAAAAAAATTAATTATAATAATTATAATAATATATGTATATATTAAATATAATTATAATTATATTAGTTTAATCTTATTAAACTTTAATACATTCTATAATAAAATAAAATCTTCTTTTAAGATAAAAATATATATAATACAAAGTTTTTTATTAAAATTTATTATAATAAAAATATATTGTCAAAAGTTTAAATATAATTATCAAAAAAAAAAAATTCATGAGATATTTTATTATAATTTGTAATAAATTATAATAAAATAATAATTAATAAATTCTTGAAAAAAAAAAAAAAAAAAAAAAGTAATGAAAAGAAAACTATATTTAAATTTTTGTATTTTTTTTTTTTTTTTTTTGTTATTTTTTGGAAAATATGAAGTATTATTAATTGTTTTTTGTTTTTTTATGATAAAAAAAAAGAGAGCTAAAAAAAAAAAAAAAAAAAAAAAAAAAAAAAATGAGATATGTAATATTTTATTTATTGAGTATCTTCTTTATGTATTTTGGTAATTTTTATATTATTATCTTTTTAAATTATAAATTTTTTAAATAAAAAAAAAAAAAAAAAAAAAAATAGAGTAAACTAGGAAATAAAAAATAAAAAATAAAAATTAGATTCTTTTATATTTAATTGATAATCAATTAAGTACGGAGAAAAGGATTATATTTATATAATTATAAAATATTTATTAATTTTTATACACATATATAAATAATTTTAATTAATATATTTTTGTTAATTTTTTATATAATTTTATCTTTTAAATTTATATTATTATTTATTCATCCGGAGAAAGATTTTTTAATGAAGTTTTTTTTTTTTTTTATTTTTTTAATTGCATTTTTGATATTTAATTATTAATAATTATAGTAATTGGGAAATTTAATTTTAACTATTAACTTATTATTTGTTTAAAAAAAAATAAAAATATGTAATAAAAAAAAAAAAAAATATGTTATAAAAAAAAAAAATAATTAATTTTAATAAATCAAAAGAAAAAAAATAATAATAATAAAAAAGATTAAGTAATTATAATAAATAAATAAATAAAAAAAATTAATTATAATAATTATAATAATATATGTATATATTAAATATAATTATAATTATATTAGTTTAATCTTATTAAACTTTAATACATTCTATAATAAAATAAAATCTTCTTTTAAGATAAAAATATATATAATACAAAGTTTTTTATTAAAATTTATTATAATAAAAATATATTGTCAAAAGTTTAAATATAATTATCAAAAAAAAAAAATTCATGAGATATTTTATTATAATTTGTAATAAATTATAATAAAATAATAATTAATAAATTCTTGAAAAAAAAAAAAAAAAAAAAAAAAAAGTAATGAAAAGAAAACTATATTTAAATTTTTGTATTTTTTTTTTTTTTTTTTTGTTATTTTTTGGAAAATATGAAGTATTATTAATTGTTTTTTGTTTTTTTATGATAAAAAAAAAAGAGAGCTAAAAAAAAAAAAAAAAAAAAAAAAATGAGATATGTAATATTTTATTTATTGAGTATCTTCTTTATGTATTTTGGTAATTTTTATATTATTATCTTTTTAAATTATAAATTTTTTAAATAAAAAAAAAAAATAAAATAAAATAAAAATAAAAATAAAAAATTAAAAAATAAAGATATTTATTTATATTTATGTTATTAAATATATATATATAAATTTTTATATAATTAAATTTTAATAGAATATATAAAGGGGATTACCGTTAATATGATGTCATTTTACTATTTTTCGGATGATAATTTTTATCAATCGATAGAGCAAATCTTTAATAATTATTCAAAAGAAAAAAATTTAAATATTACATTATCAATAAATTATTTTTCAAAAAAAAATTCAACCGGAAATAGACAACATCTTTTCACTACAACTGAGGCATTGCTTAGAGAAAAATCTAAAAAATATGATTTATATTTATTTGATATTGTATATTTAAAAGAACTTTCCAATCATTTTATAGATTTAAATGAATGTTTGTCTAACGAATATTTAGATTTATTTAAGATAAATGATATGGATAAATATTATGTTTTTAATAATCGATGGATTGGTTTGGTATGTCAATTTTTTTTTTTCTTTTCTTTATTTTAAATTAAAAATATATATATTTTTTACTATTAAAAATTAAAATGAATTAATTTTTTTTTTTTTATTATTAATGTATATTTAAAAAGCCTATATATATAAAATTTATGGTTTTATATTCTAATAATTATTATTTAGAAAAATATAATAAAAAAATACCATCAACATGGGATGATTTATTACAAACGGGACAAGATATCATTGAACAAGAACAAAAAAATAATAATGAAATAAACCTATATGGATATAATGGTTTATTTATTGATAGTAAATATTGAATTTATTATATATAAATATACATATATATATATTAATATAAAATAATTTAATAAGAATACGATGTCATTATAATCCGATTTTCTTATTATATTTTTAATTTCAATAAATTTCATATCTTAAATATTTTTATTTTTAATCTCAATAATAATAATAATAATATTATTATTATTATTATTATTATTATTATTATTATTATTATTATTATTATTATTATTATTATTATTTGATTTTTTAAGCAAATGAAGATGCAACTTGTAGTATGTGTTCAATAAATCAATTTGTTTATTCTTTTAGAGAAAAGAAAGATTCACCATTTCCTTATATAAAAAGTCAAAGTACAATTGATGCGTTTAATAAAATAAAGGAAATTAAAGAAAAAATTTCTAATGGTAAATATAAATTATATCTTATAAAAAAAATTTTTTATTAAGTAGTATTTATAATAGTTTTCTTTTTTTTTTTTTTTCCTTTTAATTATTTTTTATAAGAAAAAAAAAAAAAAACTTAATTTTACATACTAATTAATTAAAATTTATGTTATATTTTTTTTTTAATTAACAATATTAAATATATTAATATAATATAATTTATTTATATCTTTATTAATATCTTCTTTTTTTCTTTTTTTTTTTTTTTACATTAAAATTAACATTTTTAATAATATATAGATGAAATATTTAAAATAAATGAAGATCAAACAGTTAAATTTTTAAGAGAAAAAATTTTATTATTTACAAGTTTTTGGAATTCTGTATTACCGAAAAATTTTGGTTATAATGAAACATTATTACCAGGGAAAAATGAAGGAGTTAGTGGATCATGTTTAGGAGGATACAATATTGGAATTAGTAAATATATTGATGATGACCATAAAAAGGCTTCTCTTCATGTATTAAAATATTTCTTTACCAAAGAATTTCAAAAAGAAATAGTAATTAAAAAATTTAAAAAGTATAGTGCAATTATGGATTTATATAAGGATGAGGAAGTTTGTTCCATATTAAATTGTCAAATTATAAGAAACCTTCAATTAGTAAATAAAACTAACGTAGCCAATCAACACAATATATTTGAATATGAACATAAATATTTAAAAAATTTTTATGACTTTTTATATGGAAATAGTAATGTTAAAACTGCCATTCAAAACATAGAAAATTTAACAAAATTCTATTATATGAATTTAGATAAGGATAATATATTTGGTATAATAGTATTTACAATTATAAATATATTTGTATTCATAGTTCTTGGTTCTTATATATTTTCAAGGATTCCAAAATTTAAACAATATTATGTTATGTATTCAATTTCCATGTGGATTAACTATTGTGGTGCATCTCTCTTTATTATTTATTCACTGTTAATGAAGTTTGGAAAACCATCAAGATTTAAATGTCATAATTTTATTTTAATGCTATTAACAGGATATACTATGCTTAATGTTCCTTCACTCTCTTTTGTAATTGTTCACTATCCAAAATGGAACAATAAATATTTCAAATGGATTCAAAATAATGAAAAAAAATTTTTATATATCTCCTATATTATTGAAGGACTATTTATACTGCTATCAGCATTTAATCCATCTTTTAAACCAATTAAAATTTACGTAGATAATTCAAAAAATTTCTATCAGTGTAAAATAGATACTTCCAATATATTTGGATTTGTGTTATTGATTATAGAATTAGCATTTCATGTTATCCTATTTCTTATATTAATTGTTTTTTTGATTTTAGAATTTAACATCAAAGCCATTCGTCCCTACATGAAAAGTATGCTCTATAATTTATCCCTAGACGGGGTTGCTTTTTTCGCGCTATTTCTTATTCTAATGATAAATAAAAATAGTTATTATCTGGAATGCCTATGTCCGTTTACTGTACTTCTGATGTTTATATTGAAACACATTTATATGTACTTTGTTAGTGTTTGGTTTGAAATTTCTAGTAAAAGGAAAACTAAAGAAGAAGAAATGATTAATGATTTGCTTAAATTTAATTCTGGTAATGAAACCAGTGAAATGTCAACAACAAATGCAACTACTTTCAATACAAATAATAAATCAAATGTTGAAAGCACAATGAAATCCAGTATTTTAGATACAAATTCAAGAAAAACTTTTTTAACTTCAAAAACATTATTATAATATATCATTAGTATTAAAATAACAATGGTATTAGTGTATCAAATGAATCAATATACATATATACATATATGAATAATCCTATACTAATAATAATTGTTATTCTACTTTAACTATAATTTTAATAAATAAATATATCAGGTAATAAATTTAATTTAATTTTCAATTTATAATAAATAATAAAAATAATAAATATAGTTGAATACTTTCAATTATAATAAACTCATAATAGAATTAATATTTATATCTTATTTTTATATTCTAGTTTTAAAAATTGATCATTTTATACGGTTATATAAGGATAGTTAAAGTAGATTTTTTTCCAAATATTTAAATTAATTTATAAATAAATTTTAAATTAAAACAACTATATTTTTTTTTTTTTTGACTTTACCATTATTTATTAGAATCATTATTAAAAACTTCTATCTTTAGAGATATAGTGATATTTTATATTTAATTATATATTACTTATTACTAGACTTTTTTTTTTATTAATCATTATATGATATTTTTAATACTTTAAATATATATAAGAAAAAAATGTAATGATTTAAGAATATATGAAAATAAGATATATATAAATAAATAAATATATATATATATATCTATTTTAAACAAGAAATAAAATAAAATAAAGTAAATAAATGATGATGTATTAAATAATTATAATGTTAAAAAAAAAATTGATTTAAAAAAAAAATTAAATAGTGATAATTTTGATAACTTAATTTTTGCACCATTGAAAATAGTACAAATATTGAAATTATATAATACTATACTTTATTTTTACAAAAATCATTATTTTTAATTATTTCATTCAAGAAATGGACCTTTTAATGAAAACACTATTTTTAGCCATTTTTAAGAATTTCTTTAAAAATTATCTGACTTTTTATCATCAAAAGGTGTCGATATTAATTTTCATCATAGAAACTTAATTTATTTTTTTTTTTTTTTTTTTTTAGACTATCCCTTGTAGGTCTTGATCATATCATCCCAGCCACAACAGACAACTAATATCAGACAAACTTTATATCGGGTGTATCAGGATACAACAAAGTGCTCCCATGCCATACCATTTCGGCGTCTACGCTCTCAGTCACAGATTACAGAACCACAAGATTTGAAGATGATGGATACGGCAAGCCACAACTACATACACTATAACATTATTATTTATTTACTACATTACCTTTCTCCAAATTAGGAAATCTATCCTAACACGTGATGAACACGCAGATACATTAACTAATGAGGATTTACAATACGCAGGAATCACCCCGCTTCAGGCAATGTATACGTACAACTGAGTAGCACGATCATAGTGTAGACGATGACTTGTTCGATTTAGGGTTAGGCTGTCAAATGGATTATAATGGGTGGTAAGGTGGAATCGAACTCCGGACTATTGACCTCAGGGTATACGCGCTAACCATTGACCCGATCTCACGGAATTCTACTATATAATTTATTATCTTCACAACAATTCGAATTATATTACATTCTTCTTTCTCTATCAATTTAATATTTTCATTTTTAAGAAAACTAAGAATAAGAAATTTTAAATATTATATTTTCCAACATTATGCTTTCAATAATAATTTTAATATATATTTTCTAAAAATTTATAATGATAGACAACCCTTATCTAATAAAGTATTAAATGATATAATAGATGAAGAAAATAAAGTTAAAAAATAAATTTAATTTTATTAATGAGGCAATATACAAAGTAACCCATAAAAATAATAATGATGATTCAATCTTACTATTATTATTTAAAAATGATACATCAAAATACAATAATATCTCAAATTTGCAAAGTATTAAATATAATTTGTTAGAAAAAAAACTATTAAAATGTAATAGGTATTTTAATTGGTTCAATGTATATTAAATTAGGTAACTTTTAATTCTAAATATTATAATTTTAAAAAAAGAAAAACATTTAAAGAAACTTTCAAAAATTTAAATAAAATCTGTTATGGTTCTAAGGGCTACTTTGATGATAAAAATAAAAAAAAAAAAAAAAAAAAGAGTTTTAATATTTTGAAATTACTTATTAAAACTTTCTTAGGAATTGAAAAATCAAAAAAAAAAAAAAAAAAAAAAAAAAAAAAAAAAAAAAAAAAAAATTGAAAATATTAATTCAAAGTTAGATAAATCATTAAATATAAATTATTATTGAATTAACAGAAGTTAATATATTTATTTTTTTTTTTTTTTTTTTAATAATGCGTATATTATTTTAGAAATTAACAAGGAAAATAACATTTAAAAATTTAATTCAACTATAGAATTGCTAATATACAGAATAAGATTATACCAATGAGGCTTTATGTGGCGTATTAAATATAATATGCAAAATGCTCATTTGACATTGATGATGCTAAAAAAAAAAAAATAATAATAATAATAATAATAATAATTTATTCAATATTAAATAATGTATAATTAATTTAAATACAAATAACAAATAATTAAAATATTTTATTTTTTTAAAAGCACTTAACAATTGAAAAAAAAAAAAAAAACTGAATAATCAATATTAATTTATTTAGTATAAATAATTAAATAGAAATAGTAAATAAAAATAAAAAAAATTTTTTATTTTAAGAAGTTTAAATAAAAATTGTTAAATTTTTAAAAATGAATGATATTTGTGAAGTTTTTAAATAGTATATTATTTATAGATCTATATATAAATAAGTAAATAGATAAATAAAATATAAATAGATAAACATTAGGTTACTGTATATGAAGTTCAGAGTATACAATGTACAAACACCGGCTGCTTCGTGTTAATGACCACAGGAGTTGTGAGCGATGATGAGCAAGCTTGGAAATCGAAGTAGCCGTTAATCAGTTCCGTTGGGAACAAAAAAAAAAAAAGAACTATCAATATTTTTTTTTAAATAAATAAATATATATATACTAATTTTTGAAAATAAATTTTTATATTATTTAAATAAATATTAATATAAAATAATTTTTATTTATATATACAGTTTAGAAAAAAAATGAATTAATATTAATAAATATAAAATGGTTATTTAAAAAAAAAAAAAAAAAAAAAAAAAAAAAAAATTACAAATAAATTATATATAAAAATTTTTTTAAAAATAATTTTAAATCTTAAATTTGGATTATATAATACTTAATAGTATCTAAAATTAAATAAGTATATTCAATTCCTTTATCCTTTTTTTTTTTTTTTTTTTTTTTAATAAAATATAAAATTAATTATTCATTTGATAATTAATAATAGATTAATAATATTTGTATTTAAACATATAATATTATGTTCTATTTTGTCAATATTTTTTATTAAAATGGATTTTTCGTAAAAAAAAAAAAAAAATTATATCAAATTATCTGGTGTAAAAATGAAGTTATTATCATATAAACCTTGACATATTAATTATACTAATAAAATTTTCTTTCTTATATTATATATATATATATAAATTATTTTTATATTTTCATAAATATATGTGGATATATATATTAAAACTATAATAAAAATAATAATATTAAAACTATAAAAAAAAAAGAAAGAAAACAATTTAAAATGATATATTTTTCTCCAGGAAGAAAATAAAATAAAGTATATAAAAAAAAAAAATTTCCTTCTCTTTTGTCAGAAATATTCCAACAATTTTTTCAAGAACATTTTATAAGAGAAAAAAATTATAATAATAAGAATAATAATACGAATAACAATAATAATAATAGTAATAATAATAATGTAAATTTAAATTCAAATAAAATATATATAGTTATATATAATTATACATGATATGATATAAACAATTTTAATTTAATTATTTTTAATCGATGAATTTAATTTAAAATTGAAATATTTAAAATAAATTTTAGGAGAAAGAATAATAATTCAACCTATTTACAAGGTTATAGAGTAACCTTTGCAGAATAAATAAATATTAGTAATGATAAAAAAAAAAAAAAAAAAAAAAAAAAGGAATATAAATTAATTAAATTATATATAAAAATAAATCTTTTTTATCTAATCTAAAATAAAAAAAAAAAAAAAAAAAAAAATCGTAAAAAATACATATTTAAAAAATAATACTTTTTTTTTTTTTTTTATTATTAAATATTGATAATTTTTAATTCATATTTAAAAATCATTACTTAATACTTTTCATAAATAATATATAATAATATTGTATTGTATAAATATTTTTAATAAATATGATCAATTAGCAAAAATTTTTAAAATCAATCATTGTATTTATTAATAATTAATATATAATTTTTTTTTTTTTTTTTTTTAAAAAAATATTAATATTTTATGTTCTTTTATATTAGTTAAAATATATTATTTTTTATTTTATATTATTTTATTTTAATCAAGATATTTGGAAAGATCACCACAATATTTTCCTGTAAGATACTCAATAACTAAAATTTTAACATTATATATATATATAATTATTATTATTATTATTATTATTATTATTATTATTATTATTATTATAATTAAAAATTTTTATTATAACATAAAATAAAATAAAAAAAAAAAAAAAAAATTCATTATTATCATAATAAAATAATAATAGTTATTGAATTAAAAAATATATATAATTGATATAAAAAATTTAATAAAAATGTGTATATATTTGAAATAAACTTACACTCATTAAAGGACACTTGATTATCTCCATTAGAATCTAATTGTTCAAACATTGTTTTTTCATCAGCAGTAGAAATGTTATGATTTCTATGAATTGCCTTATAAAATTTTTTAAATTCCTATAAATGATAATAATATTCATGTTATAATCATTAGCTTTTAATAATCAAATAAATAATATTTATATTAATAATAATAATAATATTTGTGTAAAATAATAATATTCATATAAAATAATAATTTATATTAGAAATAATAATTATTCCAATATTATATTATATTATATTATATTATATATTATTTTATTATTATGATTATTATTATTATATTTATATTAATATTTATTTAAAATAATAATTAATATTTGATTTCGTTTTATTGTTATTATTATTATTAATTTATTAATTTATTTATTTATTTATTTATTTATTTATTTATTTATTAATTTATTTATTTATTTATTTATTTATTTATTTATTTATTTATTAATAATATTTAATATTACAGATCTTTCAATACTGCCGCTTTTATCCTTATCAAATTTTTGAAATTCTTTACTAATAGTTGAAAGTACTTTCACATTTTCATCCGTTAATTGTAATTTTGCCCAACGATTTGGATTAGACCACCAAGCCTTAACTAATAATATAAAATGAATATATATTTATAGATTTTTTAATATATATACATATATATTTGTTAAATTTGTTAATATTATTATAATTAACAATATATAATAAATGTTTTTTTTATTAAATAAAAAAAAATTGAAAAATAATTTATTACTAATTAATTTTTATAAAAATAAAAAAAAAAAAAAAAAAAAAAAAAAAAAAAAAAAAGGATTTATTATATATATTAATTTTAGTAAAATATATATAGTATATATATTTACAATCTTTATAAGAAATATTTCCATTGCCTTTACTATCCAAAGTTTTAATGGCAATATCCAATTCTTCATCTGTAAGATAGTGACCTAAATCATAAGCTAAAGATCTAAATTCAGAAATGCTGATTCCACCACTACCATCACTATCATACGAATCAAACATTCTTTTGGAAAATAATGCATTTTGTTGATACATTTTTATTTACTTTTATTTATAAAAATTTAATAAAAAGAATATATATATATATTTTATTATCTTTTTTTTTTTTAATTTTATTAGAAATTAAAAATTATTGACACCTTTATTCCTTTTTAAAATTAACTTTTTTTTTTTTTTTAAATTATATATCTTAAATTTTAAAATATATAAATTAAATTATAAATTTTTGATTATTAAAATTTTTAAAAATAATAATATAATTATATATTTATATTTAATTTTTATATTTATATTTATATTTTATATTTATATATATATTTATACAAATAAAAATTTAATAAAATTAAAATTAAAAAAATATATATATATATTGTTTTTTTATTCCGTAATTTTAATGACAGCATTTGTAAATTTATTTAAAGTTTTTAAAAATGATGGGAATAATAAAATAATAAAAACTAAATTTTATTTAATAATAATTATAATAATAATATTTATAAAGAAAAATTTAAAAATTTAATAAATTAAAAAAATTTTACTGACTATAAATATATTTTTTTTTTTTTTTTTAATCTTTAAAAGCATGAGTTAATCAAAATAATATAATAATTTTTTCTGGTAATATAAAATAAAGTTTTGAAATATACTTAATACTTTGAATTTAATAATTTAAAATAAAAAAAAAAATTAATTATTTAAACAAGACAATATAACTTAAAGTTCCAAATAATTTACAAAACTAATAATTCAAAAAAAAAAAAAAAAAAAAAAAAAAAAAAAAAAAAAAAAGGTTAAAAAAATTCAAAAAAGTTTAATATATTAAATTTTATTATTTTTAAACATGTTATATATATTTATTTAAAATAAAAAATATATATCAAAGTGATTAACAAATAATGGTTTTAATAATAAAATTCTTTTATTTATTATTATTATATTTATTATTATATTTATTATTAATTTGGTTTTATTATTTTTATATAAAGCAATACTCTTGAACAATAACGAATGAATAAATATATAATCAATATTAATTATTTAAATTAAAATGCATAAAAATTCCTTATAAAAATTCATTAAAATAAAAATTTAAATTTTTATTATATAAATAAAAATTATTGAAAGAAAAATATTATAATTTTAGATATCTATTCTATTATCAATATGAATTCTTTGACAAGTGTTTCATTTAAATAAATAATAGTTTATATTTTTTTTTAAAGAACTTAATTAAAATATTAATTTATAAGTTATATAAATAGTTATAATTAAATTAATTATATAATATATATATATATATATAATTTTTTTTTTTTTTTTTTTTTTTTTTTGATTCATATTCAGACAGTTTTTCTTTTTTACAAAAAAAATTATAAATATTTTTTTAATTTTGAAATATGTAAATATAATATAAAGTCACCTTCCATTTTCCCAAATAATATTTTATTATTCTAAAAATTTCCTTTTTTTTTTTTTATTGTTTATAAAGTTATACAAAATAATTGAAAGTCTCATCAGTATTATTTTTATAATGGATATTAACCTTAAATATTTTATAACTCTTAATAAATTTTCATTTTCATTCTTGTATTTGCTGTAAAAGTATTAGTGACGAATCATTATCATTTCTATATAATGAAGATCCATTCACATTTCTACAAAATATTTAATAATTTCTATACAGTAACAAAATAGTAATTTATAGTGTAATTGCTTTTAAGAAGGATTATAGTATCATATCCTTTTATATATTGAATCATTTCAAAAATTTCACTTTTATCCATATAATACAATAGAATACAGTCATCATTACTTTTTTTTATTTTATTTCATTTTTAATTTATATATAAACTATTTTTTATTTAATGTTCAAAAATATTGACATACAACAATCCAGAACTTAGTAATTATTATGATCATTTTTTTTTTAAAAAAAAAAAAAAAATTATATATATATATATTAATATTATCTTTTATTAATTATTTAAAAAAATAACTAATTTTTACAAGATTTAAATTAAAGAACAATACTTTTATTATCTAATCTGTGTAATGAATATTTAATCCACAGTCAATATTATATGATTTTATTAGTTTATTGAATTCTCCTTTAACTTATTTTAATGAAATAACCAAATAAAATAAAATAATAAAACATTAAAATCATATTAAAGAAAAAAAAAAATATTCATTAAAGTTAGATATTTAAATATCCTAACCTTTTACTATAATTTTGCAACAAAATAATTTATTTTTTTTTTTTTTTTTTTTTTTTTTTTTTGGAATAGTACAATTAAATATAATATTTTCATCTTTATAAAATACAACTATTATCAAAACTTTTTTTTTTATTTATTATTTATTTAATTAAATTTATTTTCATATAAATTTTTTAATTTATTTAAATTTTAATTTCATATAATATCTAATAGGTATTATGAATTTTTTTTTTTTTTTTAAAATATATATATATTTATTCTTTATTTTTTCAATTTATATATATACATTACAAAAGAAAAAAAAAGTTTTAATTTGAATTAACCTTTACAAAATTTAGTATGTTTCAAATTCAAAATCATTATATAACATTTTTATATATATTTTTATTCATACATAATTTTATAATAATAATGAAAAGTTATTGAATAAATAAAAACAAATTTTAAAATTAATATGTATTATTTATGAAAACCAAAAAATTCATGCCTTTTGAAGATTTTTCTATTAATATATAATACTAATAATTAAAATAGCCATGCTATAGATAGTATGCGTCATATTAATAGATTAATATTTATAACTTGTAACTTGTATCCCTTCCTTTTTGAAATAATTTGATAACTATATATATAATATTTTTAAATTAAAAAAAAAAAATATATATATATATATATTTTATGTACTTATACAATATTATGTCTTATTTGCAAGAAGAAAAAAATACATACATATGTATATATATGTTATACTATATAATTTATATTAAAAATATGTGAAGAAAAGATTTGAATATATATAATTTTTTGATTATTATTGTTTAAAATATTCTTTCCAAATTTAGATAATTTTTAATCGTTTTGTAGCTTTCTTCTTTGTTAATTAAAAAGCCAGAAACAAAATTCAAACCGAAATTAAGTAAATAAAAAATACTAAATTTTTATTATTATTACTTCTATCATTATTACTAATGCTGTAATTGACGATATTATGGAAACCTAAGTGACGACTGATTCAAAAATAGTTATTAATACTATAACTACAATAATTGAAATTTTAGAAAATCAATACCAAAACCAAAACCAAAAAAGAAAATAATAATAATAAATAAATAAATAAATAAATAAATAAATAAATAAATAAATATAGAATATTTATATATTATTTCTAATACTTTAATCTATAATTAAAATTTTTATATTAATTCATTGTTTTATTATATATAACATAGTATTAATAAAAATGAATAAGATAAAATCATAAAAAAATATAAAGAAAAATTATTCTTAATTATAAAAAATATATATATATATTTTATATGCTCTTCACAACGTTTTATTTATATTTTTAAATGTCTTTTATTACTATTATTTATTTATTTATTATTTATTTTATAACCAATATATTTAATTGTATCATTTTATATGCATGTTACTAATTGAATTATGTTGACATTAAACCAAAAAAAAAAAAAAAAAAAAAAAATTTCTCTAACATCTGTGTAATTTTGGTTAAATTTTATTTCATATTTTATTTTATTATTTTAACACTAACCCTAATTCTGTCCCAATTAAAATAGAACAGGCTAAAAAATAAAATTTAAAAAATATTTAAAAAAAAAAATTAAATAAATAGAACAATGATATAATAAAAATTTAATTTATTAAATATTTTTACTTAAATTTAATCATTATTTAAATTTAAATACTGAAACAATTAAAAAATGAAGGGGATCGATTATGAAAAAAAGCACGATTGCGAAATGCACTAGATTTATAAATGAATCTTAAAAACTAACTCTTAAACATGAATATATATAAAAATAAATGACTATAAAAAATAGATAATATATTATAAATAAATAAATAAATATATATAAAAATAATAAATAATAAATAATAAATTATTAAAAATAAATTATTAAAAATAAATAATAAATAATAAATAAATAAATATATATATAAATAATAAATAATAAATAATAAATAATAAATAATAAATAATAAATAATAAATAATAAATAATAAATAATAAATAATAAATAATAAATAATAAATAATAAATAATAAATTATTAAAAATAAATAATAAATATATATATATAAATAATAAATAATAAATAATAAATAATAAATAATAAATAATAAATAATAAATAATAAATAATAAATAATAAATAATAAATTATTAAAAATAAATAATAAATATATATATATAAATAATAAATAATAAATAATAAATAATAAAATAATAAATAATAAATAATAAATAATAAATAATAAATAATAAATTATAAATAATAAGTTATTAAAAATAAATAATAAATAATAAATAATAAATAATAAATTATAAATAATAAGTTATTAAAAATAAATAATAAATAATAAATAATAAATTATAAATAATAAATAAATATATATATATAAATAATAAATAATAAATATATAAATAATAAATATATAAATAATTAAATAATAGATATTGATAATAAACTTAAATAAGCAATAAATAAACAATAAATGTATTAATGAGTACTAATTATTTTTTATTTTTTTTTTTTTTTTATTTTGACACTGGATCGATCTAGAAAGTAATGATTAATAAATTTTTAAAAAATAAATAATAAATGAAAACTAATAAACTAATAAATAATAAATAAAAATAACAAAAAAAAATATAATTAAATATTAAGTAAATATATAAATAATAAATAATAAATAAAAACGAATAATAAATAATTAAAAACAAATAATAAATATTAAGAAATGTGTGATTAAATAGATTGCAACGTCTGAATAATTAATGAATAATAAAAAAGTTATAAAATATAATTAATAAAATACCAAATACAAATACAAATAAAATAAAATAACAATTAAAGTTTTTTTTTTTTAATTACAATTAAGACATTTAAAAAAAAAAAATTTTTTTTAAAAAAAAGTATAATACAATTAATAATAGAATTTAAGTACAAATTGAAATTTAAGTACAAATTGAAATAAAATAAAAACAAAAATAAATAACTGAAATATAAAAAGAATAAAATAAGGATAAAATAATATAATATATATATAATTTGAAATATAATAAGAATAAAAATAAAAAATAAAAAATAAAAATATATAATTTGAAATATAATAAAATAATATAATATATATATATAATTTGAAATATAATAAAAATAAAAAATAAAAAATAAAAATATATAATTTGAAATATAATAAAATAAGGATAAAATATATATGTGAATATATGTATAATTTTGTATATATGTAATATATATATATTTTTTTTAATTTTTTATAATTTATAAAATTTATATAATTTATTATTATAGGAATAAAATGTTTGTGTAATTTGATTTCACACCAATAGAAATATTTTTGATAGAATATTCTAATTATTATATACATTAAATAATGTAATCACATGCGCTCACAATAAAATAAAAAAATAACATATAATAAGCTGTCATAATAAATAATTAAAAAATATTTATATTATACAATAATTTTAATTAATTTTACCTATAAAAAGTTTAAATTAATATTATATTAAAATCTGAGCATATGAATTATATATATGTTATATTAGATTTATATTTAACAATATCGTATATGTAATATCTAATATATTAATGTAATTAATAAAATATTTGTTATAATAAATACAATATATTAGATTTATATTTAACAATAATATATATATAATATGTAATATATTAATGTAATTAATAAAATAATTATTATAATAAAAAATACAATATATTAATATAATTTATAATAAAATATAATGAAAAGTTATTATGATATT
This sequence comes from Neocallimastix lanati (nom. inval.), assembly GCA_016946835.1. NCBI lineage: Eukaryota > Fungi > Neocallimastigomycota > Neocallimastigomycetes > Neocallimastigales > Neocallimastigaceae > Neocallimastix > Neocallimastix lanati (nom. inval.). Next base: position 298,790 of record JACVTC010000102.1, on the reverse strand, counting down.
TTGATATTTGTTATAATTATTATTATCAATAGTACCAATTTTATTAATTGCTTTTCAATTCCAATTTTTTTTTTTTTTTTTTTTTTTTAAAAAAAAGATTATTTACATTCTCTAAGAGATTTATTAATGATTAAACTTTTATTTTCAATTAACACAAAAAATAGATATAAACAAATAGATCGTATTATTTAATTATTAGTTCGGCATTGCACTCCGAAGTTTTAAGCCCTTGAACCACAAGCAATACGTATAAACAATACTTTTTATTTTATTTTTATTCCTTTTTTTTTATTTATTTTTTTTTTTTAACAAAACTTTAGGTTAATATTTCTTAATTACAGTAAATCATTTCAATTATTTTTTCCCCATCTATTTAATTAAAAAAAATTGAAAAAAAAAAACATTTTTTTTTCTTAATAGAATATTACAATGAAATAAATAAATAAAATATTTCTATATTATATTTTTATTATTATTTTTTTTTTAAATAGAAGATCTCTCTTTTAATTAAACCTTTTTTTTTCTTAAAGAACATTACTAATTGTGTTTATTTATCATTTATAAATTAATAGAAAGGTTTGAATTTTAGAATTCTCTACTATTAACTACTTATTAGAATATAATCAAAGAGTCTATTTTTACTATTCAAAAAAATTTTTTTTTTTTGATTTATGTATATTTTATTTTATTTGTATTTTTATTTTAATTTTTTTTAATTAATCACAATTCAATTTAAAAAATTTAAATTAGAACAATATAAAAAAAAATTTAAAAAATATATGAATTTATTTTTTATTTACTTGTTTTTTTTTTTCTTTTTTCTTTTTTTTTTTTTTCTTTTTTTCTTTTTTATTTTTATGTTTTTCTTTTCTTCTTTTCTTTTTTGTATCTCTTCAAAAAAATTTTTTTTTTTTAAATTTTAATAACAAAAGTATTAAATTATTATTTTATATATTATTATATATTTATATATATATATTTTTTATTTAAGATCTATTATATATTATGGTAACTTTATTTATTATTGAATTGGTAACAGAATTAAAAAAAATTTTTTGTGTTAAAATATAAAACTTTATTAATTATAAAATTTAATTAGTTTGTAAATTTAATTTAATTTATGAAAATTAAAGATTTCCTTTTTAATTTATTTATTTATTTAATTTATTTATTTAATTTATTTATTTATTTGTTTTATAATTTATTTATTTATTTATTTTATAATTTTTTTTCTTTTTTTTTTTTAATGAGTGAACATAAAAACTATTGAATATTTCTAGAAACCAAAAATTTTATACTTATTAAAAAATAAATGTTTGATGAGAAAAAAAAATAAAATCATTTATCCAAAAAAATTTTTTTTATATTTAATTTTCAAATACAAATTAGAAATGTGTTAAGTATATAGTATGTAAAAGATATATATATAAAATCAATATTTATTTATAAAATTCTCAATAATAAATAAATTTTTTTTTTTTATCATGTTGATATGATGATACTTCTAATATCTGAAAAGTAGAAAAAAAAAACTAATAATTTTATTTTTTTTTAAAAAATCAGAAATTGGTTAATAATTAACATTAAATTATTAATTATTTAATTATTTATTATATAATAAAATTGAAGTATCAAAAAAAAAAAAAAATACAACATTTTTTTTTCCAATTGTTGAAATGTAAACAAAAAAAAAGAAAAATAATAAAAAATTCTAACCCTGGAAAGTATTGACCGATACTCAATAAATTAAATATTGACCAATAAATCGTATTTTTAACAATAGATAATAGATAATATCTTCTTGTTAATATGTGTTTTAAAAAAATAAATTATTATTATTATTATTACTATTGTTACCATTATTACCATTATTATGTCTACCATAAAATATATATAATATATTATCTTTAATACTTTTTATAAAAAACAATTGTAAAGAATAAATATTAAATATAAATTAATATATTTAATAAAATAAAAAATGATATTAATTTGATTAAAAATAAAAAAAAATTTATTATCATTTAAAAAAAAAAAATTATATATAAATGTAAATATATATAAATACAAGAATTTCTTTCCACACCACATAATTTTATTTTATTAAAAAAAAAAAAAAAAAAAAAAAAAAAAATAGAAATTATATTATTTTATAAATATAATATAATATACCTTATATAAAATAATTTGTGCATTACTTCAATTTGATAATATAAATTGAATAAATAAATATTAGAAATAAAAAAATATATATATATATATATTATTATTTTTTTATATTATTATAATTTATGAAATTATTTTATTTTTATAAATTAGCAAAAGTATTTTAATATAGGAATATTAACAATATTTAGAAAAAGATATTATTAAATTCAACTTTTTTTTCAATATTTTATTGAAACTTACTAATCAAAAATAAAAAATATAAATAATAAAAATTGTAATATATAATTAGATATTTAGAATATTGCTATTATTTAAATAAATAAATAAATAAATAAATAAATATATTTTAAAAATAAAGCAAAATGGTTTGTTTATCAAATTTATTTAAAACCATAGGTCTTTCCATGGTAATGACTTTGGTTACCTGTAAGGAAATGACAATGAAAACATTAGTATTATCCCCATCTAAAAGTAATACTGATACAATTACTCTTACTTTAAAATCTTATGGTATTCCATATGATTTAATTAAAATAGCTTCTCAAAATGAAATTAAAGGTAATTTAACTCTCTATTCTACTGACAATGAACCAAAGTATAATTTAGTAGTTGTTAATGGTGGTAACCTTAATATCGAAAGTAATGGAAAATGGAAAAGTGCTTTAACTAGTGAACAATGGGCTAACTTAGAAGAATATGAAGCTAAAAATAAGGTACGTCGTGTCGTCATTTCCGAAGATGTATCTAGTTGTCCTGAAGTTAGTTTATATAATAGTAATAAATGGGGAGATAGTAAATCAGATCAACCTTTAATTGTAGAAACTTCAGATGAAGTTAAAAAGATTTTTAACGATGCTCGTATTAAAATTACTGCTCCACTTGATGTTGATGAGTAAATAACTAATTTTTTTTTTTCAACAATTTATATATATATTAAAGTATTAAATATATTTTATATATTTAATATTATATTTAAAAAATTATTTATGAATATAAACGAAAGAAGAATAAAAAAAAAAAATTTTTTTTTTTTTTTAATTTTTATATTTAATATTAATTATTAATTTATTGTATTATTGTGTTATATATAATATATTATAGTATCTATTTCACAAGAATTAAGATTGCCAATACTCAAACTACTAGACCATTCTTATATTATGAAGAAAATGGTAAAAAAGGTGCAGTTGCTGCTACTATTACTAGCTATACTGATGGTCGTGAAAAGTTAAGTTTCTATTTTGAATTAGCTAATTGGTCTCAATCAAGTATTATTCTTGGTCACTTATGGTTAATGTGGGGTACTCGTGGTTTATTCAATGGTTTCCGTCGTGTTTACTTTACTCCACATATTGATGATGTTTTCCTTTCAACTGAATTAGTAGATGTTAAACACAATAAAGAATATTCAAAGTATAGTGAAGATTTCCGTACCGTTGCTAAGGATTATCAAAAAATTGCTCAATTCCAAAAGGATGTATTAGATATTATGCCAGAAGGTTCTTTCTATCGTATTGAATTGGCTTTTAATGGTAATGGTTTTTTACTTAATGTAGACTATGATTATGCCTTAGAAGTTGATGGTGAACGTTATGTCGATTTAGAATTTGTTAAGGAACCAGGAACTGGTGAAAAACGTTGGCCAAAAGAAAACTACCAATTCTCTTCTACTCAATTAAAGAATTTCAAAAAGGATAACCTCTTTAAATTCTTTGCTAATAATTCTACTGCTCAAAAGGAATTCTTCTGGAGTTCTCACACTTTCAGTCATGAAAACTTAGATAATGCTTCTCGTTCTGATGTTGATAATGAAATCCGTTTAAATATTGAAGTAGCTAAACTTCTCGGTTTAACTGATAAAGAATGGTGGTCAACTGGTGCTATTGTTACTCCACAAATTTCTGGTCTTCACAACAAGGATGCTCTTGAAATTTTCAAGCAATATGGTATCAACTCTGCTACCGGTGATCTTAGTCGTTCAGCCATTACCAATTTAGAGAACCCATACCTTCCTTTCTATACTACCTTAGAAAGTAGTAATTATGAAGGTTTCCCAGTTGTACCTCGAACTCCAACGGAAATTTACTATTTCTGTTCTAATCGTACCGAAAATACTTGGATGTATAATAATATTTACAGAAATGAATTCGGTCGTGATTCAACCTGGGATGAAATTGCTGAAAGAGAAGCTCATCGTACCTTACTTCTTATGACTCAACTTCGTCATGAAGCTCATCAATTCCATCAAGCCAATATTCGTCATTACAAGAAGGAAGGAAAATATGGTGAATCTCTTTTAGAAGATTGGACTAGAAGTGTTGTTAGCTTATATAATCAATACGTTGAATGGCCTTTAATTTCTCTTAAGATTGATGATCAAGCTCAAACTTTTGTTGAACGTGCTAAATTGGAGAACTGTGGTGCTGAAACTAAATTAATTACTAAGGGTGGTAGCATTGTTGGTATTTCTGTTACTGCTACTCAGGGTGAATGTACTGTTCCAATTACTGTTCCAGAAGGAGTTAAGGAAGATACACTTCCAGAAGATGCTAGATTAGAAAAAATTGGTAAGGATCCTTTAACTGTTTGGATACCATTAAAGAAGGGTGAAACTAAGTCTTTCAGTTTATCTCAATCTTTAGAATGGGGAATAGAAGAAGAAGAAGTAGAAAAAGAAGAAACCACTGCAGTTGCTTCTACTACTGAAGAAACTACAGAGGAACCAACTACTACTGTTGATTCAAAGGTTACTACTACTGCTGCTGTTGAACCAGAAACTACTACTGTTATTATCACTACTACCGTTCCAAAGACTACTACTACTACCACTACCACTACTACTACCGTTCCAAAGACTACTACTACTACCACCACTACTACTACTACCGTTCCAAAGACTACTACTACTACCACTACTACTACTACTACCGTTCCAAAGACCACTACTAAAACTACTACAACCACCACTACTACCACTGTTCCAAAGACCACTACTAAAACTACTACTACTAAAACTACTAAAAAATCTAAAAAGGTAACTACTAAGAAATCTATTAAAACTTCTAAATCAGTAACTAAAAAATCTAATAAGAAAACCACTGTTAAAAAGGTAATTACCAAGAAAACTAAAAAGGTTGTTAAAAAAGTTGTAAAAAATTAATTCTATTAAAATATTAAATACCAATAAAAAAAAATTATAATAAAAATATAAATTAATTACATAATAAAAAAGTTTGTTAATATAAATTAAAATAATATAAAAATAAATATATTAGAACTTTTTTTTTTTTTTTTTTTAAAAAAAAAAAAAAAAAAAAAAGGAATTAAGGTGAAACCGGTTTTACTTTAAAAATCGATATATTTAAAAAATATTTTTTATTAATTATATCTATAAAAAAAAAGATATTAATAAAAACTATAGATTTTAATAATAATAATATCTATTACTTAAAAAAAAATTTTTTTTTTTTATCTTACTATAAATAATAATGAAAAAATAAGTATTAAAAAAAAAAAAAAAAGGTAAATAAATATTGATTTAAATTTGTATTATCTTTTTTTTTTTTTTTTTTTTTTTTATTATTATTTTATTTTATTTTATTATTATTTTAAATATTATTCAACTAATTTTATTATTGAATAGTAAAATAAAATGTTAAAAAAAAAAAAAAATTAATACTATAAAAACTTTATTTTATAACGAATATTATTAATATTATACATATTCATTTCAACATCTTATATGCATATCATTATTAAAAATATAAATATAATAAAATTTGATAAAAAACTCATAAAAAAAATATTGAAATAAATAAATAAATAAATAAATAAATAAATAAATAAATAAATAACTAAAATTAAATTAAATCAAATCAAATGAAAAAAAAAAAAAATTTTTATTAAAAAATAAAAAATAAAATAAAAAAACAAAGTGATCAAACATTAAGTAATAAGAATGAATAATTATGCTTTTATTTATTTCAATTTTTTTTTTTATTTATTGCTGATGAAAATAACATCATAAATGTTAAATGTGATGAAAAAGTTATTATTATCTAGATTATAGTGTATTATTAATTTTCATTAAACATTATTCATTTTTTTTAATCATGAGTTAATAATAATAATTAAAAGTATCATATTTAATTTAATTTATTTTTGAAGTATTTCATACTAATTAATCATTTAATAAATAAAAAAAAAAAAGCTATTTCATTATAATAATTATAAAAATATAGGAAAATTTAATATAAAAAAAAAATAAATAAATTTAAAAAAAAAAAAAAAGATAAATAAATATTTACTAATATTATTCATATTTAACATTTTCATCTCATATCAGCCACAATTATATATTTATGTTTGATTTTTCTTTAATATAAATATTTGCTTTTTTTGTTTTTATATATAAATGATTTTTATATTTATTAAAGTTTTTGCTTATATAAATTAAAACTTTAATAAATATAAAAATCAAAGTAATATAAGATAACTTCAATATTGTTCTTTTATTAAGTAGGAAAGAAATAATTTATTTTATTAAAAATTATCTTTCTTCATTTATTTATTTATTTATTTATTTATTTATTTATTTAATAAATAAACAAACAAACAAACAAAAAAAAAATGAAAAGATTAGAGAATAATATTATGCATTATATAATGATTTTATATTTTAGTTAATATTTTAGATATTTAATGATATAATGGAATATTCTTGTGATGTAACTATTTTTTTATCTTTAGATAATAATAAAAAATTTGTTATAGGATTTAATTTAAAAAAATATATTAATAAAATAGTTAAAAATTTTATTTTCTAACTTTAAAATAATAACAAATAAATTATTTAATTTATAATACGGTAAAATAAATGTTTATATAATTTTTTAATTTAATATTAATTTATTTTTATTATAATTTTATGTTCTATTCTATTATTTATTATTAAAAAAAAAATTAGTATTCATAATTTTATTTTATACATCACAAGTTTTTTTTAAAATTAGGTTAATGGGTTTATTGGATCAAACATTGTTATGGGAATATATATAAAAAGTGGGTATAAATATAGTTAAGTATTTCTTTTTTTTTTTTTTTTTTTTTTTTTTTTTTTTTTTTCATTAATAAAAAATTTTATTAATTTTTTATTATAAATTAATAATCAAGTATAATTAATTAGCTAGTTTAATTAATTAATCAATAGATAAATATAAAAATCAAAAAGGATTATTTATATCTTTTTTAATTTGATAAAAAAAACAAAACAAAACAAAACAAAAACAAAATCCATATAAATTTTATTTGAAATAAAATTAATTATTAAAAAAAAAAAAATAGTAAAACAAAAATGAAAAATATATTATCTATTGTATTAGTAGCCTTAGGATTATCAACCACCTTGGCTGCTCCAGCTTGGAATGGTAACCATGAAACCATGGACTTTAACTACCATGATTCCAGTAGATTTGACATGGCCAATTGGTCCAACGGTGATATGTTTAACTGTAAATTCACACCAAATAATAACCGTTTTGAAAACGGTAAATTAAAGATTACTATTGATGGCGGTTGGTCTGGATTCAATTGTGGTGAATATCGTACTACAAAGTATTATGGCTATGGTATGTTCCAAGTCAACATGAAACCCATTAAGAACCCTGGTGTAGTTTCCTCCTTCTTCACCTATACCGGACCAAGTGATGGTACGAAATGGGATGAAATTGATATTGAATTCCTTGGTTACGATACCACTAAAGTTCAATTTAACTACTACACCAGTGGCGTTGGACATCATGAACATGTTCACTACCTTGGATTTGATGCTTCTCAAGGATTCCATACTTACGGTTTCTTCTGGGATAGATATCATATTACTTGGTATGTTGATGGTAGAGAAGTCTACACTGCCTATGATAATATTCCAACCACTCCAGGTAAAATTATGATGAATGCTTGGAATGGTATTGGAGTAGATGACTGGCTTAGACCTTTCAATGGAAGAACAAATATTAGTGCATATTATGATTGGATTTCCTATGATGCACCAAGAAACTAAAAAAAAAAAAAAAAATAAATAATTATTTATTTAATTAAATAACCACCATAAGAAACTAAAAATAAATAATTATAAATAACAATGATAACAACCAAAAAATAATTAAATAAATTTTTTTTTTTAAAAAAAAAGAACTCAATTGTTAAATAATATATAACAAAAATGAAATCAATTGAATAGTAATTGTCAAAAAAAAAAAAAAAAAAAAATAAAAAAAAAAAAAAAAAAGAAAAAATTAAAAAAATAAAAAAAAATAAATAAATAAATAAAATAAAAAATAACATTAACAATATATATATAAAGATAATAATATAAGAAGACAAAAAATAGTGTTTAATTAATAAAGAGTTAGCACAAAAAATATAAATATTAATAATTATATTATATATATTATATGTATGTATATATATATAGATATAATTATTATAACATAGTGATTAGTACTAGTAAATACAATAATAATATATATTATTATTTATATAAATAAGTTGTATACTTTCACTCATATTTTGTTAATTTTTCTACATTTTTATTAAAAAAATTGTAATAATTAATTGTAATAAAAATATTTTAATCTGTAATATTTTATGTAATAATATTTACAAAATTAAGAAGAAATAAATAAAGTATATATAAAAAAAAAAAAAAAAAAAAAAAAAAAGAAATAAAAATAAAAAAAAAAAAAAATAAAAACAATAATTCTATAGTGATGGGTAGTGTTTATGAAAATTTATAATTTTAAACTATAAATAAATTGGCACATGTTCATTGTGTTATCATGTTAACATATATATATAAATTTATAACTTGAAAGACACAAATATATTAATAATAAAATATGAAATTTGAGTAATTATTATAGGTTCTTTGGTAGTTCTTTATATTATATTATGATAAAATTTTTTTTTATATATTTATTATTACTATTTTTTTTTTTTTTTTTTTTTTTTTTTTTTTTTTTTTTTTAAATGGAATATTTCTTAATATATATATATATTTACTAAATATAATAAATCTTAATTATACATTAAATATATATATTTTTATATGGAGATAGAAATACAAAACTAAATGAAGAAAAAAAATCACACATAATTGTTAAATTCAAAAAGATTTAATGCTGAATTCATATCAATTAAAGGAGATAGATGCCTTACTTTTTTTTTTTTTTTTTTTTTTTTTATTATTATTATTATTATTATTCATCAAAATATAATTTATGAAAATTTAATTATTTATCTATTAAAAAAAAAAAACATCATTAAAGTAAGTATTTTATATTTATTTTTTTAATATAATCTTATTATTCTTACTAATAATATATATATATATATAATATTAAAAAAAAAGAAAAAGAAAAAGATAATAATAATAATAATTAATAATAATAATAATAATAATAATTAATAATAATAATAATAATTAATAATAATAATAATAATAATAATAATTATAATAATAATAATAATAATAATAATAATAAAGGAATAAATTGAAACAGGTCACTTCACTCTATAATTATTATTTTAATTGTATATATCATTAAATTTATTAATATAATAAAAAAAGTATAGTGAAAAACTAATTGAATTGAATAAATTAATAAAATAAAATAAAATATAAAATAAAATAACTTTTATTAAAAAAAAAAAAAAAAAAAAAAGCAAAGTGATTTAATAATAGAAGTTAATATCATTTATTAATTATTTAATTTTTTTTTTTTTTTTTTTTTTTTTTTTTTTTTTTTTTTTTTTTATTCTCACTGATGAAATAATTTTATAATTATGATGAAAAAAAAAAGTTATTATTATTCTAAATAAAGTATTATTAATTTTCATTAATATCAAAGTATTATTATATCTTTTTTTTATTTTATTTTATTTTATTTTATTTTATTTTATTTTATTTTATTTTATTTTATTTTATTTTATTTTATTTTATTTTATTTTTTTTTTTTTAATTATGACTCAAAAAATAAATTAAATTTAATATAAAACTTTTAATTATCATGAAACGTCAAAGAAAGATAAAAATCTTAAAAGATAGAGGTTACCTCAATATTGTTCTTTTATTGAAGGGCAGAAATAATTTATTTAAATTGAAAATTATCTTTATTCTTTTATTTATTTATTTAATATTTGAAAAAAAAAATATGAAAAGATTAAAGAATAATATTATGAATTATTTAATGATTTTATATTTTAGGTTAATATTTTAAATATTTAATGATTTAATTATATATCCATGTGATGTTAATATTTTTCTCTTTAGATAATAATAAAAATAATAAAAATTTATTTTTTAATTTAAAAAAAAAATATATATATATATAATATATATTAATAAAATAAATTAATAATAAAGAATTTTATTTCTATACTTTTTTTTTTTATTTTTTTATTTTTTTTATTTTTTTAAAATACCCCTATACATAAATTATTTTTTAACGTTTCATTTAATTATACATATTTTTATGTAATTAATAGTTCTAAATCTATAATATTTTATAATATTCATTTATTATAAGTCACGTTTTTACAATATTTAATTTTAATTTTGCTAATTTTAATTTATTTTTATAAAAAAAAATTCCATGTTCAATATTTTATTATTCATTAGAGTTTATCGTTTAATTTAAGTAATGGGTAATTAGAGTTATTAGATCAAACATTGTTATGAAGGTAGTAGTATATATGAAATGTGGGTATAAATAGAGTAAAGTATTTCTTTTTTTTTTTTTTTTTCATTAATAAAAAATTATATTATTTTTTATTATAAATTAATTAGCTAGTATAATTAATTATAATCAATAGATAATTATAATATCATAAAAATATTAAAAATAATAAAAGATTATTTATATCTTTTTTTTTTTTTTTAACTTAATAAAAAAAAAATTATACTTTTATATTTTATTTGAAATAAAATTAATTATTTAAAAAAAAAAAAAAAAAAAATGAAAAATATATTATCTATTGCATTAGTAGCCTTAGGATTATCAACCACCTTGGCTGCTCCAGCTTGGAATGGTAAACATGAAACTATGGACTTTAACTACCATGATTCTAGTAGATTTGATATGGCTAATTGGTCCAATGGTGATATGTTTAACTGTAAATTCACACCAAATAATAACCGTTTTGAAAACGGTAAATTAAAGATTACTATTGATGGCGGTTGGTCTGGATTCAATTGTGGTGAATATCGTACCAAAAAGTATTATGGTTATGGTATGTTCCAAGTCAACATGAAACCCATTAAGAATCCTGGTGTAGTTTCCTCCTTCTTCACCTATACCGGACCAAGTGATGGTACGAAATGGGATGAAATTGATATTGAATTCCTTGGTTACGATACCACTAAGGTTCAATTTAACTACTACACCAATGGTGTTGGACATCATGAACATGTTCACTATCTTGGATTTGATGCTTCTCAAGGATTCCATACTTACGGTTTCTTCTGGGATAGAAATCATATTACTTGGTATGTTGATGGTAGAGAAGTTTACACTGCCTACAATAATATTCCAACCACACCCGGTAAAATTATGATGAATGCTTGGAATGGAATTGGAGTAGATGACTGGCTTAGACCTTTCAATGGAAGAACAAATATTAGTGCATATTATGATTGGATTTCCTATGATGCACCAAGAAACTAAAAATAAATGGTTGTTTTATTTTAATATAAATAACAATAAAAACAACGAACAACATTAATTTAATTAATAATTAAGAAGAGTCAAAATAAAAAAAAATAAGTAAATATAAACAAAAAAAAAAAATTAATAATATAAAAAAAGTAAAAATAATATTTAAGTAAATACTAAAAAAAAAAAAAAAAAAAAAAAAAAAAAACTTAAATAGTACTAATAAATATTATATATATAGATATTATGAATTAAATAATAACTTGTATTATAATAATTAATACTAGTCAATTCAAAATAGTAATACTAATATTTAATATAATTTTTATATATAATTGTAAATTTTTATCATATTTTGTTATTTTTTTTAAAAAAAAAAAAAAATTGTTAAAGTTAAAATATATATAAAAAAATTATAAAAGTTATACATATATAAAAAAAAATTGTAAAAAGTTAAAAAAATATAAATTTTAACAAAATATGATATAAAAATTACAATATAAAAATGTTAACAATTAAAAATTATTTTTAATCTTTAGTTTTAATCTTCAGTTATATTCTGCTACAATGTAATTGAAAAATTAAAATATTAAAAAAAAAAAAAAAAAAAAAAAAAAAAAAAAATTTAAAAAAGTATGGAAAAATTAATTTATATTTTTAATTTATTCCTTACTAGTGATAGTGATTATTAATATATTTTTTTTTCTTTTTTTTTTTTTTGGATATAAAAAAAATTTTTTAATTATTCTACATTTTAATAGAATAGTAGTAATTATAATAAAAATAATAATAATATTTCTATATGTAATATTGTATGTATCTAAAAATATATATAAAAAATTAAGAAGAAATAAATAAATAAAAAATAAAAAAAATAAAAAATAAATTCTATAATGTTAATATTTATAAATTTTATAATTATAAAAATTTTTAAAACTGATACTTATTAAGGGTATTCTAATGTATAATATTATATAATTATTAAAATATCTATATTTATTATCAAAAATTATAATTAAAAAAAATATAAATTTCTAAAATTTTATTATTTGTTAAATTAATTTATGGAAAATTTAGAGTTATACATGAATTTTAAAATAACTATTAAAAATATTTATTTTTATAGTTATTTTTTTTAATATTATTTATTATTCTTACCTAAAAATTTTCATATCTATATATTTTTTTATTTATTTAACAAAAATTTATTATTGAATAAAATTAATTATTAAATAATGATATATATAAATATTATATTTGTTAAAAAATAAATAATACAAAAACTTGTTAAAAATGAATGTTTTAATATTACATATATATTAATATCAACACATATATAATTATATTTTAGTTATATTTTAATTATAATAATATATATTTTATTATTAAATTTATAAATAAAAATAGAATAAATTTCTTATTATAAAAATTTAAGTAAAAAATTGTTTGAAATGAATTAATATATACAATGAATAATTTTTATTAAAATAAAAAAAAAAAAAAAAAAGGAGATGAAATAATTAAGATGAATTTGATTTTTTAATTATGTTCTAATTAATGAAATAACATCATAGTTATTATGAAAAAGTTTCTATTATTTAAATAATTTATTATTTTTCGTTAATATCAAGTGTTAGTATTTCTTTAATTTTTAGTAATGAATATAAATTAAAGTTAATATTATATTTTTAATTGCTATTAAATATTAAAATGGTAGGATAAAAATGGTAAAGGATATAAGCTACTTCGACATTGTTCTCAGTTGAAGTTGGACAAAAATAATTTATTTAAATTGAAAATTATCTTTATTCTTTTAATTATTTATTTAATATTAAATAAAAGTAAAAGATAAATAATAATATATGAGTTTTTTTTTTTTTAATTTAAAAAATTTCCATGTGATGTTAATATTTTTCTCTTTAGATAATAATAAAAAATTTTATTTAATTTAAGAAAAATATATAAATAAAATAAAATAATAAATAATTATATATTATATATATATATATATATATATATATTTTAAATACTCCTATAATTATAAATACATAAATTATTTTAAACGTTTAATTTAATAAATCATATTGTTATTCTATTATAATAATTGTAGTTTTGATTTAAATTTATAATATTATTTAATAATATTTAATAATTATTTTATTTAATATGTTAATTTTATTAATTAATTATTTATTTTTCTAATTTTCTAGGTTCAATATTTTATTATTAATTATAGTTTATAATTTTATTTATATCAATATCATTTAATTTATTTGATGGGATATTAGATCAACCATTTCAATTAGCATTATGATTATATATAAAACGTGAGTTATAAATAGAGATAAAAAGTATTTTTTAATTTTTTTTTTTTTCATTAATAAAAAATTATTTTATTTTTTATTATAAATTAATTAGCTAGTATAATTAATTAATCAATAGATAAATATAAAAATCATAAAAGATTAATAAAAAATTATTTATATCTTTTTTTAATTTAATAGAAAAAAAATTACATATATATTTTATTTGAAATAAAATTAATTAGTTAATAAAAAATAGAAAAACAAAAATGAAAAATATATTATCTATTGCATTAGTAGCCTTAGGATTATCAACAACCACCTTGGCTGCTCCAGCTTGGAATGGTAACCATGAAACTATGGACTTTAACTACCATGATTCTAGTAGATTTGACATGGCTAATTGGTCCAATGGTGATATGTTTAACTGTAAATTCACACCAAATAATAACCGTTTTGAAAACGGTAAATTAAAGATTACTATTGATGGCGGTTGGTCTGGATTCAATTGTGGTGAATATCGTACTAAAAAGTATTATGGTTATGGTATGTTCCAAGTCAACATGAAACCTATTAAGAATCCTGGTGTAGTTTCCTCCTTCTTCACCTATACCGGACCAAGTGATGGTACAAAATGGGATGAAATTGATATTGAATTCCTTGGTTACGATACCACTAAGGTTCAATTTAACTACTACACCAGTGGCGTTGGACATCATGAACATGTTCACTATCTTGGATTTGATGCTTCTCAAGGATTCCATACGTACGGTTTCTTCTGGGATAGAAATCATATTACTTGGTATGTTGATGGTAGAGAAGTCTACACTGCCTACGATAATATTCCAACCACACCCGGTAAAATTATGATGAACGCTTGGAATGGTATTGGAGTAGATGACTGGCTTAGACCTTTCAATGGAAGAACAAATATTAGTGCTTATTATGATTGGATTTCTTATGATGCACCAAGAAACTAAAAATAAATTGTTGTTTTATTTTAATATAAACAACAATAAAAACAACATTAATTTAATTAATAGTTAAGAAGGATCAAAAAAAAAATAAGTAAATATAAACAAAAAAAAAATAATAATATAAAAAAAGTAAAAATAATATTTAAGTAAATACTAAAAAAAAAAAAAACATAAATAATACTAATAAATATTATATATATAGATATTATGAATTAAATAATAACTTGTATTATAATGATTAATACTAGTAAATGCAAAATAGTAATAATAATAAATATTATTATTTTTATATATAATTGTAAACTTTATCATATTTTGATATTCTTAAAAAAAAAAAATTGTAAAAGTTAAAAATGTATAAAAAAATTGTAAAAAAAAAAAAAAAAAAAATATTAATTTTAACAAAATATAATATAAAAATTAAAATATAAAAATGTTAACAATTAAAATTTATTTTTAATCTTTAGTTTTAACCTTTAGTTATATGGTAATGCTGTGTAATTGCTAAATTAAAATAATAAAAAAAAATTAAAAAGTTTGGAAAAATTAATTTTAATTTTAATTTATTCTTTAGAAGTGAATGTTTATTTTTATTTTTATTTTTTTTTTTTGGGTATTAAAAAGTTTTTTAATTTTCTATATTTTAATAGATTAGTAATAATTATAATAATAATAATAATATTTCTATATGTGATATTATATTTTAAAAATATATTTAAAAAAATAAGAAGTAAATAAATATAAATAAAAAATTTATTCTATAATATTAATATTTATAAAAATTGTAATAGTAAACTATTATTTTACATATTATATTATAATATGTAAAAATATATATAATTATTAAAATGACTTTATTATTAAATATTATAGTTAAAAAAAATAATAAATTTCTAAAATTTTATTATTTATTATATTTAATTTACGGAAAATTTAGAGTTACACATTAATAAAATATTATTAAAATAAATATTAAAAATTCGTTTATAATTATTATTTAATATTATTTATTATTTTTAACTATTATTTATTATTATATTTATTATTATTTTAACTAAAATTTATTATTGAATTTAAAATTAATTATTTAATAATAATAATAATTATAATAATAATAATAATAATAATATATATATATAAAATATAGTTTTTAAAAAATTAAATAATATAAAATACTTTTTATATATAATGAATTAAATATTAAAATATATTAATTTTTATTAATTTCAACATCATTATATCTTATATAATTATATTATTTATAATACAAATTTTTTAAAAGAAAAAATTTTAAGTAAAAAATTGTTTGAAATGAATTAATATATAAAATATTTATTAAAAAAAAAAAAAAAAAAAGGAGAAGAAATAATAAAGATGAATACTATTCTTTAATTATTTTCTCATCAATGGAATAACATCATAGTTAAGATGAAAATTTATTATTATTTAAATAATTAATTATTTTCATTAATATCAAGTGTTAGTATTTCTTTAATTTTTAGTAATGAATATAAATTAAAGTTAATATTATATTTTTAATTGCTATTAAATATTAAAATGGTAGGATAAAAATGGTAAAGGATATAAGCTATTTCGATATTGTTCACTATTTGAAGTTGGACAAAAATAATTTATTTAAATTGAAAATTATCTTTATTCTTTTAATTATTTATTTAATATTAAATAAAAGTAAAAGATAAATAATAATATATGAGTTTTTTTTTTTTTTTTAATTTAAAAAATTTCCATGTGATGTTAATATTTTTCTCTTTAGATAATAATAAAAAATTTTATTTAATTTAAGAAAAATATATAAATAAAATAAAATAATAAATAATTATATATTATATATATATATATATATATATTTAAATACTCCTATAATTATAAATACATAAATTATTTTAAACGTTTAATAAATCATATTGTTATTCTATTATAATAATTGTAGTTTTGATTTAAATTTATAATATTATTTAATAATATTTAATAATTATTTTATTTGATATGTTAATTTTATTAATTAATTATTTATTTTTCTAATATTTCTATGTTCAATATTTTATTATTAATTATAGTTTATAATTTTATTTATATCAATATCATTTAATTTATTTGATGGGATATTAGATCAACCATTTCAATTAGCATTATGATTATATATAAAACGTGGGTTATAAATAGAGATAAAAAGTATTTTTTAATTTTTTTTTTTTTTTTTTCATTAATAAAAAATTATTTTATTTTTTATTATAAATTAATTAGCTAGTATAATTAATTAATCAATAGATAAATATAAAAATCATAAAAGATTAAAAATAATAAAAAATTATTTATATCTTTTTTTAATTTAATAGAAAAAAAAATACATATATATTTTATTTGAAATAAAATTAATTATTTAAAAAGAAATAGAAAAACAAAAATGAAAAATATATTATCTATTGCATTAGTAGCCTTAGGATTATCAACAACCACTTTGGCTGCTCCAGCTTGGAATGGTAAACATGAAACTATGGACTTTAACTACCATGATTCTAGTAGATTTGACATGGCTAATTGGTCCAATGGTGATATGTTTAACTGTAAATTCACACCAAATAATAACCGTTTTGAAAACGGTAAATTAAAGATTACTATTGATGGCGGTTGGTCTGGATTCAATTGTGGTGAATATCGTACTAAAAAGTATTATGGTTATGGTATGTTCCAAGTCAACATGAAACCTATTAAGAATCCTGGTGTAGTTTCCTCCTTCTTCACCTATACCGGACCAAGTGATGGTACGAAATGGGATGAAATTGATATTGAATTCCTTGGTTACGATACCACTAAAGTTCAATTTAACTACTACACCAATGGTGTTGGACATCATGAACATGTTCACTATCTTGGTTTTGATGCTTCTCAAGGATTCCATACTTACGGTTTCTTCTGGGATAGAAATCATATTACTTGGTATGTTGATGGTAGAGAAGTCTACACTGCCTACGATAATATTCCAACCACACCCGGTAAAATTATGATGAATGCTTGGAATGGTATTGGAGTAGATGACTGGCTTAGACCTTTCAATGGAAGAACGAATATTAGTGCATATTATGATTGGATTTCCTATGATGCACCAAGAAACTAAAAAAAAAAAAAAGAAAAATAAATTCAATTATTTATTTAATTAAAAAACAACAATAATAACAAAAAACAAAATTAATTAAATGATTTAAAAAAAATATAAGTAAAATAATAATAATAATATAAAAGAAGTAAAAATGATGTTAAATTAAGTAAATACGAAAAAAAATCTTTATAATTATATTACTAATAAATATTATATATATAGATATTATGAATTAAATAATAAATTGTATTATAATGATTAATACTAGTAAATACAAAATAGTAATACTAATAATTAATATATTTTTTATGTATAATTGTAAACTTTATCTTATTTTGTTATATTTTAAAAAAAATCGTAAAAATTAAAAATGTATAAAAAAATAATTGTAATTAAAAGTAAAAAAAATATAAATTTTGAAGTAATATAATATATAAACTAAAATATAAAAATGTAACAATTAAATATTATTTTTAATCTTTAGTTTTAACCTTTAGTTATATTGTAATACTCTGTAATTGCTAAATTAAAATATTAAAAAAAAAATTACGAAGTAAAAATTAATTTATATTTTAATTTATTCTTTAGAAGTGAATGTTTATTTTATTTTTTTATGGTATTAAAAATTTTTTTAATTTTCTACATTTTAATATAATAGTAGTAATTATAAAAAAAATAATAAAAATAATAATAATATTTCTATATGTAATATATAAAAATCAAAGTAATATATGATAACTTCATTATTGTTCTTTTATTAAGTAGGAAAGAAATAATTTATTTTATTAAAAATTATCTTTCTTAATTTATTTATTTATTTATTTATTTATTTATTTAATAAATAAACAAACAAACAAACAAAAAAAAAAATGAAAAGATTAGAGAATAATATTATGCATTATATAATGATTTTATATTTTAGTTAATATTTTAGATATTTAATGATATAATGGAATATTCTTGTGATGTAACTATTTTTTTATCTTTAGATAATAATAAAAAATTTGTTATAGGATTTAATTTAAAAAAATATATTAATAAAATAGTTAAAAATTTTATTTTCTTATAATTTTATAATACGGTAAAATAAATGTTTATATAATTTTTTAATTTATAATTAATTTATTTTTATTATAATTTTATGTTCTATTCTATTATTTATTATTAAAAAAAAATTAGTATTCATAATTTTATTTTATACATCACAAGTTTTTTTTAAAATTAAGGTTAATGGGTTTATTGGATCAAACATTGTTATGGGAATATATATAAAAAGTGGGTATAAATATAGTTAGTATTTCTTTTTTTTTTATTTTTTTTTTTTTTTTTTTTTTTTTTTTTTTTTTTTCATTAATAAAAAATTTTATTAATTTTTTATTATAAATTAATAATCAAGTATAATTAATTAGCTAGTTTAATTAATTAATCAATGGATAAATATAAAAATCAAAAAGGATTATTTATATCTTTTTTAATTTGATAAAAAAAACAAAACAAAACAAAACAAAAACAAAATCCATATAAATTTTATTTGAAATAAAATTAATTATTAAAAAAAACAAAAATGAAAAATATATTATCTATTGCATTAGTAGCCTTAGGATTATCAACCACCTTGGCTGCTCCAGCATGGAATGGTAACCATGAAACCATGGATTTTAACTACCATGATTCTAGTAGATTTGACATGGCCAATTGGTCCAATGGTGATATGTTTAACTGTAAATTCACACCAAATAATAACCGTTTTGAAAACGGTAAATTAAAGATTACTATTGATGGCGGTTGGTCTGGATTCAATTGTGGTGAATATCGTACTACAAAGTATTATGGCTATGGTATGTTCCAAGTCAACATGAAACCCATTAAGAATCCTGGTGTAGTTTCCTCCTTCTTCACCTATACTGGACCAAGTGATGGTACGAAATGGGATGAAATTGATATTGAATTCCTTGGTTACGATACCACTAAGGTTCAATTTAACTACTACACCAGTGGCGTTGGACATCATGAACATGTTCACTACCTTGGATTTGATGCTTCTCAAGGATTCCATACTTACGGTTTCTTCTGGGATAGATATCATATTACTTGGTATGTCGATGGTAAAGAAGTCTACACTGCCTACGACAATATTCCAACCACTCCAGGTAAAATTATGATGAATGCTTGGAATGGTATTGGAGTGGATGACTGGCTTAGACCTTTCAATGGAAGAACAAATATTAGTGCTTATTATGATTGGATTTCCTATGATGCACCAAGAAACTAAAAAAAAAAAAAAATAAATAAATAATTATTTATTTAATTAAAAAACCACCATAAGAAACTAAAAATAAATAATTATAAATAACAATGATAACAACCAAAAAATAATTAAATAATTTTTTTTTTTTAAAAAAAAAAAAAAACTCAATTGTTAAATAATATATAACAAAAATGAAATCAATTGAATAGTAATTGTCAAAAAAAAAAAAAAAAAAAAAAAAAAAAAAAAAAAAAAAAAAAAAAAAAGAAAAAATTAAAAAAATAAAAAAAAAATAAATAAATAAATAAAATAAAAAATAACATTAACAATATATATATATATATATATATATATAAAGATAATAATATAAGAAGACAAAAAATAGTGTTTAATTAATAAAGAGTTAGCACAAAAAATATAAATATTAATAATTATATTATATATATTATATGTATGTATATGTATATAGATATAATTATTATAACATAGTGATTAGTACTAGTAAATACAATAATAATATATATTATTATTTATATAAATAAGTTGTATACTTTCACTCGTATTTTGTTAATTTTTCTACATTTTTATTAAAAAATTGTAATAATTAGTTGTAATAAAAATATTTTAATCTGTAATATTTTATGTAATAATATTTACAAAATTAAGAAGAAATAAATAAAGTATATAAAAAAAAAAAAAAAAAAAAAAAAGAAATAAAAAAAAAAAAAAAAAAATAAAAACAATAATTCTATAGTGATGGGTAGTGTTTATGAAAATTTATAATTTTAAACTATAAAAAAATTGGCACATGTTCATTGTGTTATCATGTTAACATATATATATAAATTTATAACTTGAAAGACACAAATATATTAATAATAAAATATGAAATTTGAGTAATTATTATAGGTTCTTTGGTAGTTCTTTATATTACATTATGATAAAATTTTTTTTTATATATTTATTATTACTATTTTTTTTTTTTTTTTTTTTTTTTTTTTTTTTTTTTTTAAATGGAATATTTCTTAATATATATATATATTTACTAAATATAATAAATCTTAATTATACATTAAATATATATATTTTTATATGGAGATAGAAATACAAAACTAAATGAAGAAAAAAAATCACACATAATTGTTAAATTCAAAAAGATTTAATGCTGAATTCATATCAATTAAAGGAGATAGATGCCTTACTTTTTTTTTTTTTTTTTTATTATTATTATTATTCATCAAAATATAATTTATGAAAATTTAATTATTTATCTATTAAAAAAAAAAAACATCATTAAAGTAAGTATTTTATATTTATTTTTTTAATATAATCTTATTATTCTTACTAATAATATATATATATATAATATTAAAAAAAAAGAAAAAGAAAAAGATAATAATAATAATAATAATAATAATAATAATAATAATAATAATAATAATAATAATAATAATAAAGGAATAAATAGGTCACTTCACTCTATAATTATTATTTTAATTGTATATATCATTAAATTTATTAATATAATAAAAAAAGTATAGTGAAAAACTAATTGAATTGAATAAATTAATAAAATAAAATAAAATATAAAATAAAATAACTTTTATTAAAAAAAAAAAAAAAAAGCAAAGTGATTTAATAATAGAAGTTAATATCATTTATTAATTATTTAATTTTTTTTTTTTTTTTTTTTTTTTTTTTTTTTTTTTTTTTTATTCTCACTGATGAACATTATAATTATGATGAAAAAAAAAAGTTATTATTATTCTAAATAAAGTATTATTAATTTTCATTAATATCAAAGTATTATTATATCTTTTTTTTTTTTTTTTTTTTTTTTTTTTTTTTTATATTTTTTATTTTATTTTATTTTATTTTATTTTATTTTTTTTTAATTATGACTCAAAAAATAAATTAAATTTAATATAAAACTTTTAATTATCATGAAACGTCAAAGAAAGATAAAAATCTTAAAAGATAGAGGTTACCTCAATATTGTTCTTTTATTGAAGGGCAGAAATAATTTATTTAAATTGAAAATTATCTTTATTCTTTTATTTATTTATTTAATATTTGAAAAAAAAATATGAAAAGATTAAAGAATAATATTATGAATTATTTAATGATTTTATATTTTAGGTTAATATTTTAAATATTTAATGATTTAATTATATATCCATGTGATGTTAATATTTTTCTCTTTAGATAATAATAAAAATAATAAAATTTATTTTTTAATTTAAAAAAAAAATATATATATATATAATATATATTAATAAAATAAATTAATAATAAAGAATTTTATTTCTATACTTTTTTTTTTTTATTTTTTTATTTTTTTTATTTTTTTAAAATACCCCTATACATAAATTATTTTTTAACGTTTCATTTAATTATACATATTTTTATGTAATTAATAGTTCTAAATCTATAATATTTTATAATATTCATTTATTATAAGTCACGTTTTTACAATATTTAATTTTAATTTTGCTAATTTTAATTTATTTTTATAAAAAAAAATTCCATGTTCAATATTTTATTATTCATTAGAGTTTATCGTTTAATTTAAGTAATGGGTTATTAGAGTTATTAGATCAAACATTGTTATGAAGGTAGTAGTATATATGAAATGTGGGTATAAATAGAGTAAAGTATTTCTTTTTTTTTTTTTTTTTCATTAATAAAAAATTATATAATTTTTTATTATAAATTAATTAGCTAGTATTTGACATGGTATTGGAGTAGATGACTGGCTTAGACCTTTCAATGGAAGAACAAATATTAGTGCATATTATGATTGGATTTCTTATGATGCACCAAGAAACTAAAAATAAATGGTTGTTTTATTTAAATATAAATAACAATAAAAACAACGAACAACATTAATTTAATTAATAATTAAGAAGAATCAAAAAAAAAAAATAAGTAAATATAAACAAAAAAAAATAATAATATAAAAAAAGTAAAAATAATATTTAAGTAAATCCAAAAAAAAAAAAAAAACTTAAATAATACTAATAAATATTATATTTATAGATATTATGAATTAAATAATAACTTGTATTTTAATGATTAATACTAGTAAATACATAATAGTATTTAATATAATTTTTATATATAATTGTAAATTTTTATCATATTTTGTTATTTTTAAAAAAAAAAAAAATTGTAAAAGTAAAAAATGTATAAAAAAAATTGTTAAAGTTAAAAAAAAAAAAAAAATAAATATAGATTTTAACAAAATATAATATAAAAATTAAAATATAAAAATGTTAACTATTAAATTTTATTTTTAATCTTTAGTTTTATTAATGTGTAATTGAAAAATTAAAATATTAAAAGAAAAAAAGAATTTAAATTTTACTACTGTGCAATTGAAAAATTCAAGTATTAAAAGAAAAAAGAAAAAATTAAAAAGTTTTGAAAAATTAAATTATATTTTAATTTATTATTTAGAAGTGAATGTTTATTTTATTTTATTTTTTTTGGGGGGGTATTAAAAAGTTTTTAAATTTTCTACATTTTAATAGAATAGTAATAATTATAATAATAATAATATTTCTATATGTGATATTATATTTAAAAATATATTTAAAAAAATAAGAAGTAAATAAAAATAAATAAAAAATTTATTCTATAATATTAATATTTATAAAAATTGAAATAGTAAACTATTATTTTACATATTATATTATTATATGTAAAAATATATATAATTATTAAAATGACTTTATTTATTATTAAATATTATAGTTAAAAAAAATAATAAATTTCTAAAATTTTATTATTTATTATATTTAATTTACGGAAAATTTAGAGTTACACATTAATAAAATATTATTAAAATAAATATTAAAAATTCGTTTATAATTATTTTTTAATATTATTTATTATTTTTAACTATTATATATTATTATTTTTATTATTATTTTAACTAAAATTTATTATTGAATTTAAAATTAATTATTTAATAATAATAATAATTATTATAATAATAATAATAATTATAATAATAATAATAATAATAATAATAATAATAATAATATATATATAAAATATAGTTTTTAAAAAATTAAATAATATAAAATACTTTTTATATATAATGAATTAAATATTAAAATATATTAATTTTTATTAATTTCAACATCCTTATATCTTATATAATTATAAATAATATAATTATATAAGATATTAGTTAAATTTTTTATAAGAAAAAATTTTAAGTAAAAAATTGTTTGAAATGAATTAATATATAAAATATTTATTAAAAAAAAAAAAAAAAAGGAGAAGAAATAATAAAGATGAATACTATTCTTTAATTATTTTCTCATCAATGGAATAACATCATAGTTAAGATGAAAATTTATTATTATTTAAATAATTAATTATTTTCATTAATATCAAGTGTTAGTATTTCTTTAATTTTTAGTAATGAATATAAATTAAAGTTAATATAATATTTTTAATTGCTATTAAACATTAAAATGGTAGGATAAACATGGTAAAGGATATAAGCTATTTCGACATTGTTCTCTATTGAAGTTGGACAAAAATAATTTATTTAAATTGAAAATTATCTTTATTCTTTTATTTATTTATTTAATACTAAATAAAAGATTGAAGATAAAGAATAATAAATAAATATATATATTTTTATATTTATGTTAATATTTTAAATATATAATTATATAAACAAATATCCATGTGATGTTAATATTTTTCTCTTTAGATAATAATAAAAATTGATATTTAATTAAAAAAAATATATTAATAAAATAAGATAATAAATAATTATATATTATATATATATATATATATATATATTTTTTTTTTTTTTTTTTTTAAATACTACTATAATTATAAATACATAAATTATTTTAAACGTTTAATTTAATAAATCATATTGTTATTCTATTATGATAATTGTAGTTTTGATTTAAATTTATAATATTATTTAATTATATTTAATAATTATTTTATTTAATATGTTAATTTTATTAATTAATTATTTATTTTTCTAATATTTCTAGGTTCAATATTTTATTATTAATTATAGTTTATAATTTTATTTATATCAATATCATTTAATTTATTTGATGGGATATTAGATCAACCATTTCAATTAGCATTATGATTATATATAAAACGTGAGTTATAAATAGAGATAAAAAGTATTTTTTATTTTTTTTTTTTTTTTTCATTAATAAAAAATTATTTTATTTTTTATTATAAATTAATTAGCTAGTATAATTAATTAATCAATAGATAAATATAAAAATTATAAAAGATTAAAAATAATAAAAAATTATTTATATCTTTTTTTAATTTAATAGAAAAAAAAAATACATATATATTTTATTTGAAATAAAATTAATTATTTAAAAAGAAATAGAAAAACAAAAATGAAAAATATATTATCTATTGCATTAGTAGCCTTAGGATTATCAACAACCACTTTGGCTGCTCCAGCTTGGAATGGTAAACATGAAACTATGGACTTTAACTACCATGATTCTAGTAGATTTGACATGGCTAATTGGTCCAATGGTGATATGTTTAACTGTAAATTCACACCAAATAATAACCGTTTTGAAAACGGTAAATTAAAGATTACTATTGATGGCGGTTGGTCTGGATTCAATTGTGGTGAATATCGTACTAAAAAGTATTATGGTTATGGTATGTTCCAAGTCAACATGAAACCTATTAAGAATCCTGGTGTAGTTTCCTCCTTCTTCACCTATACCGGACCAAGTGATGGTACAAAATGGGATGAAATTGATATTGAATTCCTTGGTTACGATACCACTAAAGTTCAATTTAACTACTACACCAGTGGCGTTGGACATCATGAACATGTTCACTATCTTGGTTTTGATGCTTCTCAAGGATTCCATACTTACGGTTTCTTCTGGGATAGAAATCATATTACTTGGTACGTTGATGGTAGAGAAGTCTACACTGCCTACGATAATATTCCAACCACACCCGGTAAAATTATGATGAACGCTTGGAATGGTATTGGAGTAGATGACTGGCTTAGACCTTTCAATGGAAGAACAAATATTAATGCATATTATGATTGGATTTCATATGATGCACCAAGAAACTAAAAACAAATGATTGTTTTATTTAAATATAAACAACAATAAAAGCAACAACAACATTAATTTAATTAATAGTTAAGAAGGATCAAAAAAAAATAAGTAAATATAAACAAAAAAAAAATAATAATATAAAAAAAGTAAAAATAATATTTAAGTAAATACTAAAAAAAAAAAAAAACTTAAATAATACTAATAAATATTATATATATAGATATTATGAATTAAATAATAACTTGTGTTATTATGATTAATACATGTAAATACAAAAATAGTAATGATAATAAATATTATTATTTTTATATATTATTATAAAAATTAAAATATAAAAATGTAATAATTAAAAACAATTTTTAAACTATAGTTTTAATCTTTAGTTATATTCTACTACTGTTTAAATCTTAACTTAAAATTTTATAAAAAGTTTGGAAAAACTAATCTATTTTTTAATTTATTCTTTATTCATGATTGTTAATATATATATATATGTTTTTTTTTTATCGTTAAAAGTTTTTAATTTTCTTCATTTTAAATTGTATTTAAAAATAAACTTAAAATATTAAGAATAAATAAATAAATAAATAAATAAATAAATAAATAAATAAATAAATAAATAAATAAATAAATACATGTTAGAATACAAAGAAAAATAAATTAAATTTATATTAAAATAATTTATAATTATGAACTATTAAAAAATTGTCAATATATAAAAATATTATATATAATTATTATTAAAAAAATATAAATTTGGAAAATTTAATAGCTAACCCATTAATAAAATATTATTAAAATAAATAATAAAAATTCGTTTATAATTATTTTTTATTATTTTTATTATTCTTAACTAATAATTTTTATAATTATATATACTTTTATTTTATTCATTATTATTTTTATTATTATTTTATTATTATTTATCTTTTATTTTTATTTAATATTAAATAAAAAAATAAAAGAATAAAGATAATTTCCAATTTAAATAAATTATTTCAGCCATATAATTAAAGGTTAAATAGTTTGTTTATTATACTATTATTTTTTAAAAAATAATAATTTAAATATAATAATTAATATTATAAATAATTAATATAATATATTTAATATAAATTAAATTTGAAGAAAAATTTTCATTTTTAATTTATTCAAATTTTTATCCTAGGGTATCATAAAACCACAGAGGTATCCAAAAGGCTTTTGGACCCAACCCCTGGGATACTACGCTACATCTTAATCATAGACACTGATGATATTTTAATAATTTATTATATTTATTATATAGACTAAAATAATTACGTTAATGTAAAAATTTGATAATTCTCTTACCTAAATATTGTATAATAGCAACAATTTGGTAAGCAATTTTTAAATATTATTACTATTCAAAAATTCTTACTATATTTTACTTTTTATTATATATAATAATTATTCACATTGACCTTTTTCTATATATTTTTTTTATATAATTTAACTTTATATCATATTTCGTCCTAATGCTAGTCTTAAAAAAAAAAAAAAAAAAAAAAAAATTCATTGTATATTAATTCTAATAATAATAATAATAATAATTATAATAATAAAATAGTATTAGACTATTATATTTTTAACAAGAATGAAATAATATTTTGTTAAAAAAAGTAATACATATAATTTTTAATTCTATTTATTTATTTATTTATTTAATATTTCATATGGTATTTCAATAGATAATACATTTATATAATTTAAAATGATTTTTAATTTTTAAATTATTATTTAATTATTACTTATTTTTGTATTTATTTTTTTATTATTTTTTTTATTACATTTTATTTTTTTATTTTTATTTTTTTTTGTTTTTTCACAGATCTTTCCTTTATGTTTATACTATATATATTACAAATTTCTAATATATTGCTTTCATTTATTTTCAATTCTTCAGACAAATCCTTGATTTTATAATATGGATCTTTAATAAAATTTTCGACTTTTTCTAATTCTTCTTCAGTAAATATTTTAAAATTATTTTTTTATATCTTCTAATTTATTACCCTTCTTCAAAAAATCTATTAAAGATTTTAACTGTGCATTTCTTGTCCCTACATTTATACCTATTTCAATATCTTCGTTTAAATGCATTTTTCTTTTACCGTTCATACTTGATTTTTTATCTTTTATTTATCTTTCTCTTTCATCATATAAATCTTGAAATTCAGGATTATTCTGTAAATATATTAACTCTTCCCTTGCATCAATAAATACTTTTGGTGTGATTTCTTGCTTAAAAAATCATCGTTAGGATTATTTAAAAAAAGGATCCATGGGTCATCTCTCCTCAGTTCATTATTATGCTTTTTTCCATGTTCTTTATACTTAAGTAACTATATGATATGAATACTTATTAAATCTTTTAAATATTTTTTTTCATTGGTGTCATTATCTATTAGAGTGTACTACCGGCAAAGTTTATTTTTTTCTTTGTCTGTGGAATTAAATAAATTAGAATTTAAAATATTTATCATAATTACTTTTGGGATTGAATGATAGCTATAAGGCGATGAATTATAAATTAAGTCAAGAGAATAGTAAAATGATCTTCTAACCATTTTAGGTCCTTCATTCATTTGAATTTCTATTATTATAATTTCCTCTCCTTTTGTCTTAGCTTTAACAGTAATAAGACGGTTGTCTTCCGGTTTAAATAAAATATTTTTTCTTCTTATTTCTTACTCTTGGATTGGTTTATTCATGTTAGTTCCCATTTCGTCTTTATCTAAATGAGTTATATTTTTAATTTCTTTTTCTCCAGTAAGTTTTAATATTTTATTAAGAAAATCAATTAATATATATTTATTCTTTTCTATTCCAAATAAATTTTTGAAAGTAACATCTAGGGCAGGATTTATATTTATTTTATTCGAATTAATCATCTTATTATTAAAAAATTTATCACTTAATTACTTATAATAATTTTTAAAATAATATTTATTATTTGAAATATAATTATGAGTATTAAAAAGTAAATAAAATTAAAAAAAAAAAAAAAATAAATAATAAATAATAGAATTTATTATCTTTTAAATTATTTATTTATTTATGTCTTTATATATATATAAATTCATTTTTTTTTTATATATAATATGACTTTTTTTCTTTATATTTTTTTTTTTTATTTAATATGACTTTTTTTTTCTCAGGAAATAATTTAATTTATATATAAAAATAAATAAATAAAAATTATAAGATTTAAAAATTAAAAATAAAAAAGTCATAAAATATTATTATAAATTTAAAAAATTAACAAATTTATATTAAAATTTTTAAATAAATTTTATATAATTATTATTAAATTATAATTTTGTATAGAAGATATAATGATTATTTAAATAAATAAATAAATAGAAAAAAAATAATTGAATAAACATATAGATAATAAAATAAATAAATTATAATAAATAAATATTAGATAAAATAACATTAAAATAATAATAAATAATACATAATTAATTAATTAATTAATAATTATTTTTATTAAATGAATAAATAATAAATAAATAGATTCTAAAAAAAAAAACTTATAATAATATTAAAAGTGAATGAATTATCAATTAGCAAAATTTTACAAATACATGAAAAGAATATGAA
This sequence comes from Neocallimastix lanati (nom. inval.), assembly GCA_016946835.1. NCBI lineage: Eukaryota > Fungi > Neocallimastigomycota > Neocallimastigomycetes > Neocallimastigales > Neocallimastigaceae > Neocallimastix > Neocallimastix lanati (nom. inval.). The sequence goes on along the minus strand of JACVTC010000102.1, from coordinate 268,531 downwards.
GAAAATAATTTATTATTAGGATTAAATTATGTTAAGAAAACTAAGAAATATATATATATATATAAATAGAATATGATTATGAATTTGATAAGGAAAGAAGAAATAAACCTATATCTAATGGTATAATTAAAAGATTAAGATAAAAAAAATAAACTAATTTTATAATAATAATAATAATAATAATAATGAAAATTATTATAAACTATTAAAAAATGGCACATTTTAAATGTATTATAATGTTAATGTACTATATATAAAATGTTAAAACATAAAATTTATATAATTAAATATTTTTTAGTTTTTTACATTAAAAAATAAATAAAATTTTTTTTTTTTTTTTTACTTTATTATAATAAACTATCAATTTATTGAAAATATAATGATTTATTTTATATATTTATTATTAATTTAGATATTTAATATTGAAGAAAAAAAAAATTTAGTATTATATTTATCAATTAAATATAAAATTTATTTTATTTTATCTAATAAATTAATTATTATTATAATTAATAGCATATTAAATTATATAATTATATTAAAAATTTTAATTAATAAAAAAAAAAAAAAAAAAAAATTTTTTTTTTATTAATAGTTAATAAGCATATGCCGCATACATCAAAGTTTTTTTTTTTTTTTTTTTTTTTTTTTTTTTTAATTCTTAATTATATCTTATAAATAAATTATATTAAATTAAAAGGAAAATTTTTTTTTTCTTTTTATTTACGGTTAAATTATTAATATTATTTATAATTATCAGTTTATGCCGCATATATAAAAGCCTTTTTTTTTTTTTTTTTTTTTTTTTTTTTTTTTTTTATATACTTTAAATAAAATAAAAAAAAAAAAAAAATAAAAATAAAAACAAATAAAAAATATATATATATAAAGTTAAAATAATGAATTTGGAATAAAAAAATATAAAATTTCCAGCATATAAATATCACAATTATATTATACATTAATAAATTATAATAATTTAAAATTAAATATTAGAGATTTAAAATTATGCGTACAATTAAAATTTTATATATCCTCTTATTTGGTAGGTAACTTTGGATAAATAAACAATAGTTTTTAAAATGTATATAAAATTTTCAAAATATATACAAATAAATTCAAATTAATAAAAAGAAATTATTTTTTTATTATTATTATTAATAGTATTAATAAAAAATATAAAAGAAATTTATATATAAATATATATAAATACTAAAAACAATAAAAAAAAAATAAAAAATAAATGTAAATATATATATATATATACTGAAGAAAATAAAATAAAAAAAGAAAAAATAAATTATTTTAAAATATATACATATTTGTATATATAAAAAAATAAAAATAATTAAGAATTAAAAATTATAATTAATTAAATCTAAATATGAATAAATATATTTATATATTATATATATATATATATAAAATCTAATATACTAAATTTAATAAAAATATACAATAAAATTATTAATTATTTGTGTAAACATATTAACTTATTGATTTTTATTTTAATTTTTTTTATTTTTTATTATTTATTTATTTATTTTTTTGTATTATTTAGCAGTTCATAGCATTTTATCATTATCAACTTTTATTGATAAAGGACATCGAGCTGAATTATTTGAGTTAACAGACAATGAAATAGCTATTTTTAAAATAACGTTACCTTCCAATGAATTTGAAGATTTTATGGGACAGGCAGAACGTCCAGGAGGATCTTTAAATATTCCTAAAATATTAGAGGACTATTCCAATCGTATTTACGAATTTGTCGAAAATATTCAAAAAATAAATTATAATGAAATTTATCCACACTCTAATATTACTGACTTATTACCAGAACTCAACATAAATCAAGAAGGATTTTCAAATTTGGAAATCGATAAAATAATTAATAGCTTTGATTTTGTAAAAGATAATTATAAAAATGAATTTAATGTTGGTCAAAAATTATTGAATCAAAACACCAGTTTCAATATAACTCATATCATTGAAGTTTTTCAAGACTTAGATTTGTCTAAAAAAGATAAATTTTATTCTAATTTATCTAACATTGTTAATGACAAATTAAATTATCCTTGCTTTGATAATGATGATTCAGATAGATGTCATGATGTTCATACGATTTTACAAAATTTCTCTGATGGAATATTATCTTATGTTGAATTAATAAAAAAAGTTAATTTTAATGAAGTATATCAAGGGGTTAATTTCACTGAAGTGTTACCGGAATTACATATTAATAATGAAGGATATGCAAATTTAAATGAAAATGCTATTTTAAAGGATTTCAATCTCTCTGAAGATAGTTATAAAAATTATACATTTGAAAATATTAAAGAAGAAGTATTATATAATCATATAAACTTTAATTTATATGCTATTAAAGAAAAATTTGCTGAACTAAATAAATCTAAAAGAGAAGTATTAATCTCAAAATTAGAAAATATAATATATATTGATCCTTATTATTATGATAATATTGATGAATTTTTAGATGAATATTCAAAAAAAATTCAATCAATGATAGAAACAATAAAACAATATAATTTTTTTGAAATTTATCCAAATATTGATTTTAATACCTATTTACCGGATTTAAATATAAATGAAAAAGGATATCCCAATTTAAATGCAAATAAAATTTTAGAACAATTCCATCTTACAAAAGAATATTACGGAAACTTCACAAATTATGAAATTCAAGAAATGATTAATAATAATAACAATGTTGGATTTAATATTCGTCATATTATAAATACCTTAAATAAATTAAATGATCTCTGTTCCCAAACATTATATAAGAAATTATTTAAAATTATTGATGATTATGTAAAGGATGAATATTTTGAGGATTCTGAATATCTTATTCAAGAATTTTCTAACAGAATTTTATCTTTTATAAATACTTTAAAAAGTATAAATTTTAATGAAGTTTATTCTGGATTATATTGCTCTGAAAGGTTGCCAGAACTGAATATCAATGAAAATGGTTTTGCCACCTTAAACAGTGATATAATATTAAAAAGTTTTCATTTAACAGAAAATAATTCCCCATATAACTATTTAACTATTAAAGATGAAGTCATGAATAAAAATCAAAATTTTAATATCAAAGAAATTCTTCGAAAAATTAATTTATTACAAATTCTGAGTGAAAAAAAAGTTGGTTCTTATCTGTCAAACATTATGAAAATTGAAATAAGTTATGAGGATAGATTTGTTAATTCATTTAAAACAAAAAATGGTACTATGATAGTTGAACTTAATGGGTAAATTATTAATTATTACAAAAAAAAAAAAAAAAAAATTTTTAATTATAAACTTAATATTAGTATTAAATAACTTTTTTTATTATAATTTTTCAATATATTTTTTTAACTAAAACATCATTATTATTTATTATTTATTATTTATTTATTTATTTATTATTATTTATATTATTATTTATTATTATTTATTATTATTATTATTTATCATTAAAAAATATATTTATATACTTACATATATATATATCAATATATATCAATTAATATTTATATTATAATATATATTTATATTTTTTTTTTTTTTTTTAAAATAATATAAAATAAAATTAGAACGGAAAAGAAATTTGACAAAGTAACTTTATCAATTGGTGGAAAATCATCTCGTACAACTGGAAAAACTCCTCTTAATTTAAAGATTCGTGGTAAAAACGATTTATATGGTCGTAAACAATTTAAACTTCGTGGAGATACAAAAGATCCTTCACTTTTAAGATCAAAATTAGTTTGTGATATTCATAATCGATTAGGTTTACCTTCAATATCTGCTAATTATATTACTGTATTAATTAATGATGTTGATTTTGGTTTATATGTTTTAATGGATGCATTTAAGTTATCTTGGGTAGAATTTGAATATGGTGAAAAGGACACTACTACATTATATAAATGTGATAAATCAAATCATTTAACATTAAATACATCAATAAACGGTTGTGAAAATGAAAATGATCAAGTAGAAGATAAAAATGAGTGGATAGAGTTTTTAAATAATTTAAATAATGCAAATTCTGTTAATGAGATAGAAAAATTTTTTGATGTTGATCAATTTTTAACAGAAATGGTTATTGATTACCTGACGGGATCATGGGATCATTTTCTTACAGTGAGTCATAATTTCTATTTATTTAAACCAAAAAATGATACATGGAAGTATCTTTCATATGATTTTGATTTAGATTTTGGTTATAATTATGAGAAAATTAATGATAATGAAATAGAAACAAAAAATGAACCAATAGATGGAAATTTGAATGAAGAAGAAGATATAGAAAAAGATAGATTATTTATTAAATCAATTGATAAAACATATATTGAACCTCCAAATTATTCATTTAGTGATTCGGTCTCACCTAACCATTTATTTGATATTCTAATATTTAATAACACCACACGCTTTAAAGAGATACTTAAGGATACAATAGTAAAGGTATTTAATCCTGAAACACTCTATCCTCATGTTGATGAATTAAAAACATTAATCGAACCATATGTTGAATTGGAAAAAGTTAAAAATAGTGAGGGACGTTATAAAGGTATATTTAATCTTTCAATTGATAGAATTTATTCTCTTGAGGAATGGAGTGATAATTGTGAATTTACAGTTGTTGATCGTGCATATGGAATAAAATATTGGATTCTTGCCAAATATAGATACCTTTGTAAAACTCTTAACATGACATGCAATTCAATATACATGGATGAAAATTTCGATATCCACAATTGAATATAATTTTAGATACCGTAGATACTAATAAATCTCATAAATACTACTACTACTACTTCTACTATAACTACTATGTCCTCAATTTATAAAACTATTTTTTATAATAATATTAATGAAAATTTCCATTAATAATTAATCACAATACTACTGATAATGAATTCAATCTATTAATAAAACTTATTTTTTTTCTTTTCGTATATACTACAACAGCCATAATAAAATATAACCCTAACATTAACATTCACTTTTATATATTCTATTAAATAATAATACAATACAAATGTGTATCTGAAGCTTTAAGCTATTTTTAATCCTCATCCTCCTTTAAATCTATAATTAGAGTTAGAATTTTGATTTTAATAAAAAAAAAATTAAAAAATAATATGGATTTACTTCATCGGTTGAATTGGTAAATAATAGAATTTATTATCCTCAAAAATTAGGTTATATATATATTGTAATAATTAAATAAAATATAAAATAAATATAAAGAGTTATTGAGGGTAGTTTTTTTCTTTTTTTTTAAAAAAAATAAAAAAAACATATATATATGAATGATATTCAACCCTATTATAACAAATAAATAGTAATTTTTTATTTTTATATGAATATCATAAAGAAATTGAAAATAAAACAAAACAAAAAAAAACAAAAAACAAAAAAATTAAAAAAAAAATTTTGATTTTATTATTTATTGTAACAAGTACTTTAAATTAGTAATATAAATTATATATTTAAAATAATAAAAGTTAGAAATTAAAAATAAAAATAAAAATAAAAATATAATATAATAAAATAAAAAAATTGCATATAAAGACAGTTTATTGATTTATAAGAAGAATTTATAAATTAAAATAATAATAATTATAATAATAAAAAATTGAAATGAAGACTACAATATATATATATATATATATATTTATATTTATTAAGGACGTTGTTGTCTTTTTTATCAAAAAATCCTATATAGTTGAAATAAAAATAAGAGAAAGTGAATTAAGTTTGTTATAATAATAGTAATAATAATTTATGAAGTATTAAAAAAAAGAAGAAATATATAGTTTTATAGCAAAATTTTATATATAATATGGATTAATTTATTTTTTATATTAAAGCCTCCATTTTTTTTTTTTAATTTATTTTATTAATAAGATTAAAATATTTTTTACAATAAAGCATTATTTTAAAATTTACTCCCCTCAAAGGCATATGAATATTGAGATTTGTCAATTTTTTTCTTTTTTTTTTTTTTTTTTTTTTTGGAAGATATTTTCAATTTATTATATATTATTAATAATTTAAACCATTTTTCTTTGTTCCTTTTTATTTTTATTTCTATTTTTTTTTTGGATAACAAAAGACTACAAAATTTGTTATAACGGAAAATGAGAAATTATTGGATAAAATATTATTCATAAGAAATATCTTAGAATAATTATTCAATTTTAATAAACCAATACAAATTTATACAGATAACTTAGCCTGTAAAACCAATATTGAAAATGATGAAATAAATCTATAATTAAAACACGTAGCAATTAAATATTCCTTCAATAAAGATAATATAAAAAAGGGAAAAATAAAATTAGAATATATTGATTGTAAAAATATGCTATATATTAACAAAAATTATAAATGGCTCATTTATGACTAAAATTACAAACAAGAATTTTTCTAAAGAAAAACTAGTTTGAAGGGGGATTGTTAACTAATATAAAATTTACAATACAATAAAATAAATTTAATGTTATAAATTTATGTAATGCATTAGATATTGAATATAAAAATTATGATTTAATTATTCTTTATTAAATAATGTACTCTTGACTTTTAATAAATAAATAAATATAATAAAATAAATAAAATAATTAAATAAAATAATAAAATAAAAACTCTCAAGTATCTACTGTTTAACCTAGCCGGTCAATAATAATAATAATAATAATAATAATAATAATAATAATAATGCATGATTATATTTAGTTATATATTTTATATATTAAAAATTTCAACAATTATAAATTTTGTTATTTAAGCTTTAATTTGTTGTAAGTATCCATTTATTGTGTTTTTTAATAAAATTTAACAAATTATATAAAAAAAAAAAAAAAAAATTAAATCTAATAAAGCTTGAATTAGACCAAGGAGTATATTTAAACCAATTAATTTTTTCTTAAAAATCGAGTCCATATCATATGTTCAGAAATTTCAATATTTATATTTTAAACTTAACATACTATTTCTTCTTATTATTTTATTTTTTTAGTAATTATTATTTGAATAATCTGTACTTTATAATCATATTTCTACTATTTATTTTATTATATTTTATTTTATTTTTATTTTATTTTATTTTATTTTTAAAAAAATGTGAAGATTTATAATATAAAATAATTAGCGTATGTCATATTCAACTAAATTGCTTAATATTGTAGTGTTTGATTATAACTATTTTTTTCATTTATGTCTGCACCAAGCTCTATTAAATATTTTATAATGGATTCATTTCTATTTAGATATGCATAAACTAACGGTGTTTCACCTTCACTGTCTTCTTTATTAAAATCTGCACCAAGTTCTATTAAACATTTTATAATGGATTCATTTCCATTTCGACATGCATTAAATAATGGTGTTTCACCATCTTTGTCTTCTTTATTTAAATCTGCACCAAGTTTTATTAAATATTTTACTATATTTTCATTTCCATCTCTACATGCATAAAATAATGGTGTTTCACCATAATTGTTTTCTTTATTTATATCCGCTCCATGTTCCACTAAATATTTTATGATATTTTCATTTCCATCTATACATACTTCAAATAATGGTATTTGTCCATAATTATTATTTTTATTTATATCTGCTCCATGTTTTATTAAATATTTTATTATAACTTCATTTCCATTTCGACAAGCATTAAACAATGGTGTTTCACCATCTCTGTTTTCTTTATTTACATCTGCACCAAATTTTATTAAATATTTTACTATATTCTCATTTCCATATTTACATGCATAAAACAGTGGTGTTTCTCTAAAATTATTTTCATTATTTACATTTGCACCGAATTCTATTAAATATTTTACTATACGTTCATTTCCATCTTTACAAGCTTCAAATAATGGAATTTGTCCATTGCTATTTATTTTATCTATATCTACTCCATGTTCAATTAAATATCTTAATATATTTTCATTTCCATTTAGATATGCCTCAATTAATGAATCATTAATAATTTTATATTCAAATAATTTTGAATTAATATCAAAATCATCTATTAAAATTTTATATTTTTCATTAGAAATTTGTTTATTTAAATCTATAATAGATATATGTGTTCTATTTTTATATTGAAAAAGTAACCATTTTATAAATTCATTATCATAAATGTTAAAATTATTGAAAATAATTTTTAAGAGTTCTTCATCATTTTTATTATCATTGTCATTAACTTCTTTTATTAGGCTTTTGATTAATAAGGATGATATATATAAATAATCATTACAATTTTTTATTACAAATTTTAATCTTTCAGAATTAAGTAAGTTTTTAATATATATTTCAAATACAATATCTTTTTTATTTTTGGTATTTTTATTATTTTTAAAATTCTTACTTTCTAAATTATTTAATATATTAATATTTCGATTATCAATAGCTTTAATATATGATTCAATTTGAAATTCCTCTTCGTTTTCTATATTAATAGTATTTGAATCATTTTTCTTTTCAAAATAATTCATTTCAAAATATATATAATATTAATTTTACTTTTTCTTTATATATATATATACATATATATATATTTTTAAATAAAATAAAATAAAATAAAATGTGTTAGAATATAAAAAATAAATATTTAATATTTTACCCAATCAGAATATTATTATATTTAAATAAAATATATGAAAGAAATAAATATTTAATATTTTACTCAATCAGAATATTATTATATTTAAATAAAATATATGAAAGAAACAAAATGTAACTTTGATAAATAACGTACATACTTTTATAATTATAAAAAATATAAAGATAAATAAAAATAAATATTAAATATTATATATAAAATGTTATAATAAAAAATATCTAATTTTCTTAATATTTTTTTAGTGTTTAATAGATTAAGAGTCTCAGCCTGAGCTAAACTATTAAGTTATAATCTATATAATTAATATATATAATTATATTCATCTTATAAATTAATTGAATTAATACTTTCTTATTTTTAAAATTCAATATCATTTTTTTATTTTTATATTTATCAATAAAAATATCTAACTTCGAATTAGCAAAGAATATAATTAATTATAATTTTTATAATTAATTTTGCCATTTCATAATAGCAGAATTAAAATATATTATCAGAAATATTTTAAAATAAATTCATGAGGGATTAATACAATTTAATAATATCATAATTCATTATAAATATATATATATATATATATATTATAGTCAGTCAAATTATAACTAGAACTGAAAATAATATAATCAACCAAACTTTATCTTGAACTAAAATATATAAAATATAAAATAATAAGTTTTCTTCTATCTTCCCATATTTTATTGGCAGTTTGAATATTGTTTATGGCTTCTTTTATCCATTTATAATGAGTAGTAAACCTTCTAATTAAAAATTCATCTTCACTTTCATAATTTTCCTTCTTGTCTAAGTTCAACATTAATTCAAATGGCTGAAGATCACGACGACCATACAACAATTCAAAACTTGAAAATTTTGTTGTTTCATTTTTACAAGTACGTAAAGCCCATAACGCACTTGGTAATATTTCATCCCATATAGAAGTGTTTTTGTTGCACAATAATCTTAAGTATTTTCCAATTTCTTTATTGCGGTTTTCAACTTCACCATTTGACTCAGGATGATAAGTAGCAACAAATTGAACGAAAACGCCATATAAATCAAGAAATGCTTTTGTTTTATCGGAGCAGAATTGTGGACCATTATCAGTTACGATTACTTCAGGTATTCCAAATCGAGCAAAAATATCAGATAAAAATTCAATTACATCATCGGATTCAATATTTTGTTTTGGTTTTGCTTCAACCCATTTTGTTAGATAATCAACTAAGACTAATATATATTTATTTCCTTTCTTTGTTGTTGGGAGAGGGCCTATAATATCTAAACCAACTCTTGAAAACGGTAATCCTGGTTTAGTAGCAATGTCTTCTGTTTGATAGTTAAATGACTGGGGTCTAAATAATTGGCATCTTTCACAGGTTTTTACAATATACTTAAAATCAAGAATCATATTAGTCCAATAATAGTCACGTTTAAGTCTATTATAGGTTTTAAATACACCTTCGTGACCAATTTTATGCGCTTTTAATATTAAATCAACTTTTTCGTCTTGATTCTTAATAACTTTTCTCAGTTTACCATTATCCTTAAAATATTCTTCATTATTAATTACTATGAATTTGTCTTTATAACAAGAAAGTAAATTATTTGAATTATTTTCACCTATTTCACTTGTTATGGTACTTATAATTTTATTATGCTCAGTATGTAGTCTGGATAAAGCATCTGCTATAACATTCTTTTTTCCTGGTTCATATAATACTTTAACTTTTAACATCGAAAGAAGTAAAACCCAACGTGTTTGCCTAGAATTATTGGTTTCTTTGTTTTTGAATAATCCTACTAATGGCTTGTGGTCTGTGTAAAGAAATGTTTCATACTTATTTCCAGCAATATAAGACTTAAATTTTGTAACACAGTAAGTCGCAGCTGTATCCTCAAGATCTGTTATTGCATAATTCTTCTCCGCCGGCTTTAAAGAGCGACTTACAAAATGAATAGGTTTTTCAATGTTGTTTTCATCTTTTTGAAGGAGGACTCCTCCAATACCATCATAAGAAGCGTCAGTACTGATAATAAATTGTTTATCAAAATTAGGCATAGTTAAAATAGGAGCAGAAGCTAACTTAATTTTTAATTCATTGAAACTATCATCTTGTTCTTTATCCCATATAAATTTAACACCTTTCTTACATAATTTGAACAATGGTTTAGCAATATTAGCAAAGTTGAATATAAACTTTCGATAATAGCCGACTGCACCAAGAAAGGACTGTAATTGAGTGATATTTCTTGGTGGAATCCATTCTAAAATAACTTGAATTTTTTCTTGTATAGGGGAAATTCCATTAATTGATAAAGTATGACCTAATAAATTGACTTTTTCTTTGAAGAAGTTGCATTTTTCTAAATTAATTTTTAAGTTATTTTCTTTAATGATGTTGAATACTTTATTGAGATCCTCTATATGTTGTTCAATAGAAGGAGAGAATACAACTAAATCATCAACGTAGACAAACATACAAATTCCAATAAGTGGTAGAAATATCCTATTCATTTCCCTTTGGAAGGTTCCGGGAGCATTACATAATCCAAAAGGCATTACTCGAAACTGGTAATTGCCATACATAGTGGTGAAACTTGTTTTAGGTATATCGTCTTTATACATTGGAATCTGATGAAAACCAGAAAATAAATCGATTGTAGTGAACACTTTAACCTCAGTTCCAATTGAAAATAATATTTCATCGATTAAAGGTAATGCATAGGCATCTTTTATTGTGACGGTGTTTAATTTCCTAAAGTCCACACACAATCTCCATTTCTTATTCTTTTTTAGTACTAATATAACTGGAGAGGACCAGGGAGAATTGGAAGGTTCAATTAACTTGTTATTTATAAGTTTTTCTAATTCAACTTTAAGTGCTTTAGCTTGAACCCTAGAAAGCCTATAACATCGTTGTTTTATTGGTTTGGCATTATCTACTAAATGAATTCTGTGTGGTAATAATTTTGTCGGTTGAAGTTCTTCAATTTTTGTTGCAAAAATAGTGGAAAATTCTATTAATAATTTTCTAACCTTCTTTTTATTTTTATTGGGAATTTCAATTATAATGTTTTGTAGTAAAGTCGCCTTTTTATTTTCATCTTCATCAATTTTATTATTAACTTTGCTATCATTATTATTACTTATAGTATTTAGTTCTTCATTATGGTTTTCCAACAATTTATTATTATTTTCATCTTTATTTTCATTAATAAAGCAGTATAAATAAGAATTGTTATTAATATCAGAATTAGATTTATCATCTGTATTTATTGATTCATCTTCTTCATCATCGTTAATAACATCTTCATTATTTTCTTTTCCAAGTTTTGTTAAACATTTCCATGAATTATTTTCTTTCATAAGACATAGAGAATTATTTATTGGGTTTATAAATAAATTATTATCTTTAAGTGTTCCATAACCAATTAAAATATCAAATAAATTATGTTTACTATCAATAACTCTAAAAATATCGTGTAAATTTAACTTTCCAATATTAACATTTAATAGATATATCTCTGTATACACATTTTCTTTTGATAAGACTTGGACAATATTATTTTTTACATATCCCACTGGTTTAATATTTCCTAGCTTGTTTAAGAATTGTTTGGTAACTGTATTTATACTAGCACCTGTATCTAGAAAAGCGATTCCTTTTACTTTATTAATTCGACATTCTGTTGTTGCTACATCATCTCTAGCCATTATTGATAAGATGATTTCTTCTGGAGTTTTCTTATTTATTGCAGGGCTTTTCAGCCTCAATGCTTTTATAAATTCCGCTCGTAATTTTGGACTAATATCTAATAATTGTGAAAATGTAATATTTGCAAATTTATTATTGAGATCATTTGTTATATCATATTTTGGTTGTCCATCCATTATCATAATGTGTTTTTCTATTTTATCAGTATTATTATTTTTTGTTTTTCTTTCTTCTAATTGTGTACTTGGTAATTTATTTTGTTTATTAATATTAGTTTCTTGAATAATATTTTCTGATTCTTCAATGATTTCTTTTTCTTTTTGTTTTTTAGCATTTTGTTTCGCTTTGTTGATAGATGGTTGTGCTAAAACTGAAACAATTTCATTAAGTCTTTCAGTTTCGGTTGAATGTGTTGTAATAGGTAATATTGAAATATCATTCTCAGTTTGAATTTTATTGCTATTGCTTTTATCGACATCAAAACTAGCATTGGTATTATTGTTTTCAATTGTTTGTAATTCATCATTTTCTAATTCCATTTTTTCAACTTCATTATTATGATTATTCTTTGTATTTATAGTTTTATTTGTTTTTGTTTTAGTCTTACTATAAGGTTTTTCTTTATTTGTTTTCTTATTATTTCTTACGGCAACAGCAACAACTTCATTTTTGGTTTGATTGTTAAAAGTTTTCCTTCTTCCATTTAAAAGTTTAAAGATTCATTATTATTCTTTTCTTCCATTTCTGCAAGTTGTTTGAAAGAGTAAGGACAATGATTGTAATAATGACCCTTTTGACCGCATCTATAGCATGTTTTTTGATTATTATAAGTTGATTTCGTTTCATTAATATTATTATTATTAGAAAAGTTTGATTCTTTTCTTGTAATTGGATTATTGTTGGTATAATTATTGACTTTATCATTATTAAAGTGAATTCTATTATAATTATTTTGAAAGTCAGCATTCCCTTTGTAATATCTTTGATTAAAATTATTTTTCTTGATGTAACTTTGTCTTCCGTTAAAAGTGGAATTATAATTTATTGTTTTAGTTTGTCTGTAAGGATTAACTGTATAATTATTATTGTTGTAATAAAATGGATGATTATTATATAACGTTGTCATTATAACTTCATTATTGTTATTTCTTCTTTCTTCAGCTCTTTCTGCAAGTTCAGCTTCTTCAAATGCATCTTCTAAATCCAAACATCTTTGTGTAATTACTTGTGATCTTGCGTAGGGTCTATAAATAATTGATTCTTCATAATCTTCTACTGTAATAAATGTTTGGTAAAACTTTGGGAGATTATTATACATTTTTTTATATCTCCAATTGAAATTTCTTATGCTTTCTCCTTTCTGAATTCTTAACTTTTGAAGCCGTTTGCATTTTTCTTGTGGTGTTATGTCTAAAGCCTTCTCAATTGCGTCCTTAATTTCTTGAATTGTTGGATAATTTTGAACACCATCTTCAATTGTATATAAGTCTTGTATTATTCCCCTTAATTTTCCTTCAACGCACTCCATTGCCCAGGAGTGTATACTCATTGGATTGGTAATATTGGCTAGAGACATGATTCTTGTGAATTCGTCACACCAAGAATCAATATCTCTATCGTATTCATTAAGACGGGGAAGCAAACTTTCTAGTTCTAATATTTTCATTTTAATAAGATTGAATATATCGATGGATGGATTGATAAGTGGATAAGTTTTTGTTGTTTTGTTAATTATAAGATTATTTTTTATTTCCTATAAATATTTTTTTTTTTTTTTTATTATTTTTTGCCTGAACTTATTGAATTAACTTTTTAATGGATGACTAATTAGAAGTATTGATAATTTTTTTTTTTTTTGTCAATTTTCTAACTATTCTATTGGCTAAATTTTAAATTTTTTTTTTTTTTTTTTTTTTTTTTTTTTTTTTTATTAATTATTCTATTGGCTAAATTTCAAAAAAAAAATTTTTTTTTTTTTTTTTTTTCTACAACTTTATTATTTATCTAATATTTTTAATTACTATTTTCATATTATTTTTTTTTTATCTTCAAGTCCTGCATAGCTCGCCAAGATTTATGGTACAGAATTGAAGATTATTAAAAAAAAAATAATATATTCTAATAATTAAAAATTTAATTTTTCACTAACAAAATAAATATTATTTTAACTATTCTAATATAAATAACCTAAATAAATATTTTAATAAAATTTATCTCTAAATTAAAACTAAATTACCAAAACAAACTAAATATTTAAACTAACCAAAATTATTTTTATCTTTAACTATAATAAAACACAAAAACAAAACTAATCAATTTAACTAGAGAACAATTTAATTATATATAATTATTTATTTAATTATTTATTAATACTAATACTAAATATTTACTATTTCATTCTCGAAAAATTAAAAGAAAAATATAAAAATAAAGTTGAAAGAAGAGAGGAAGAACTAAAGTATTGTTTTACTTTGTTCTTTTTATATCATTAAAACATTTATTTGATTGGAGTAAAAATAAAAATAAAAATATAAAATATAATAAAAATATAATAACAAAAATATAATAATTTTATAATAATAAAATATAATAAAATATAATTTTAATATAATATTTAATATAAGATAATAATAAAAATATAATAAAGTATAATAAAAATTTTATAATAAAAATATAAAATAATAATAAATATAATTTTAATTATTTATAATAAAATATCTAATTGTTTACTATTACATTATTAAATAAATTCAATTAATACGTTATTTTAAATAATTTAATTATTTATGCATTATTTAATTTCCTTATTATATATTTTAATACTTTAGTATTTATTCTTATTTATTTATTAATTAATCTTAATGGTTTTGTTAAGATAATAACTGAATTTCAATTTCAATTTCAATAATTCAGTTATTTGAATTTCAATATTAAAAAATAATAATAATATAATAATTATTATTAAATTAACTTTATTAAAATATTTAGGAATTAGTCTAGGCCAACTAATTACTAAATATTATTAACATATTGAAATTAATATATATTAAATAATGTAAACACGTGATTGTCATATTAAATTAATTTCTACATATTATATTTTAATTATAAAATATAATATTTAGTTATATTAGATCCTTATATTTTATTTATATTAAATATTTGTATTATTATCTTAATTTATATTATCAATATCAAACTTTTATTAATATTATTACATATTCATATTAATAATTAATATTTTAATAATTAATTATTTTATATAAATACATGTTTAAATCTTTTGATTAATCCTTTGTAGGATTATTGTAATTTAAATTATAGTAATAATTATATAAAATAATAATGTAATAAAATATTATTAAGATTAAATAAAATTTATATTTCAAATAAAAAACTTAATTATACAATTTACTAATAATAATATGTTTAAAATAAGAGTAAAATTAAGTTATTAATTAATTACTATAATTTGGCATCTTGACCTAATCGTTAAGACCAAATTATCTTAAAACTTTGACAGGTTTATTTAATTTTTTATTTATTTTTTATTTATTATTTGTATCGTAACACGAATTGTTAAGGTTTTAGAGAATTAAATAAAAATAAAGTAAGGAAACACAAATTTTATTTATTTATTTATTATTTTTATTTATAAATTTATTTGATTTTATTTGATGATATTTAAAAATTAGTAGCAAAATTTACAACTATTTATACTTTTTTTCAAGGCATAAAAGTTGTTCTTGCCACTAAATTACATTTTATTTATTTTTTTTTTTAAAAACTATTAAATTTAAATTGATTTTTATAATTAATTATATAAAATTTAATTATAACAATATAAATAAAATACATTTATAATATTAATAAAACATTTTTTTTTTTTTTTTTTTTTTTTTTTTTTTTTTTTTTTTTTTTTTTTTTATTTATTTATTTAAAAATATCTAAAATATTACTAATAAGAATTTATTTAATTGGCTATAATTTTTATTACAATCTGTTAAAATATTCAAATAAAAATAAAAATACTATTCTAATATAAAGGTTTTTAATAAAATAAAATATTTTTCAATATAAAATAAAACATTTCGATATAAAATTTTATAATAAAAAGTTAAAATATAATATATAAATTTTTAATTATCAATATATAAAAATATTATTAATATAAATTTTCATTATTAATATAAAAAAAATAAGATTTATTATTAATATTGCTAATATAAGTTTTAAATATATAAAAATATTACTATTAATATAAGATTTAATATAAAAATATAAAGTTTAATATAATTTTTGATTTAATTTTTGATCTTTGGATTTAAAAATTTATTAAAGTACAAAAATAATAATGTACACATAATGTATTAGAAATAAATCGTAGATTTAATTAAGAATGCATTATTTAGTACATTCTTATCAAGATGCCCCGACGAAGACTCAAGCTTCTCTGTAAGCGGAGTTAAACTTTACTAAATTTTTAAAGTGAACATTCCTATCGAGTTGCTTTCCAGTCTTCTGATCGATTAAGGTTGCCGTGTTGAATTGAATTTTTAAAATTTTAAATGGTCCATTGTAATATGGTTCTAGCTTAGTGCGGCTAAAGTTTCTAACAAGAACAAGATCACCAGCTTTTAATTCTTTTCCTTTTTTCATACTTATTTGTTCTTCTCGTCTTGTTGCCCAATACTTGTTAGCATTCTTCACATTTTCGCATGCTTCTCTAGTCCATTGATAATGACGAACAAATTTTTCCATTAAAATTTCATCATACGATTTACCTGCATTTTCAATTGTTCTTATGGCTATATCATAAGGCTGTTGGTCTTCTCTTCCATATACTAATTCAAAACTAGAATGTCCGGTAGCTGTGTTTTTGGTAGTTCGAAGTGCCCATAAAGCAGAAGGTAAAACTTCATCCCAATCTTGATTTTTCCTTCCTAATAAACGAAGTAATTTTCCAATTTCTTTATTTCGGTTTTCAGTGAGACCATTGGATTCAGGGTGATAGGTAGCTATGAATTTTACATAAACATCATAAAGATCAAGAAAGATTTTAGTCATATCAGAAGTGAATTGGACTCCATTATCTGTAGTAATAACTTGAGGCACACCATGTCTTGCAAAAACGTTTATTAAAAATTTAATTATATCAGAGGAAGTTATGTTTTCAGTGGGTTCGGCTTCAACCCATTTGGTAAAGTAATCAACAGTTACTATAATATATTGATTATTATTTCTTGTTTTTGGTAACGGTCCTATAATATCTAATCCTAAATGCACAAAGGGACCCTCCACTTTAGTTGGATGGTTTTCGGTTGGTTCTGGATATGGTTGAGGACGATTTAACTGGCATTTTTCACAATTACTAACAATTCTTTTGATATCTTTAATCATATGATTCCAATAAAAGTTTTTCTTAAGTCTTTGATATGTTTTGTAATATCCTTCGTGGCCAATATTATGAGCTTCTAAAATTAATTTAAACCTTTCATTTTCGTCCGTTATTAATTTTCTATAATTTCCATTGTCGATAAAGTAATCTTCACCATCAATAACAGTAAACTTTTCATTAATAAATTCCTTTATAACCTTAGATAATAATTCTTCATTATTTCCATTAGTAATTTTTGTTAATAATATCTTTCTCTCTTCCTTACTTTTCATTCTTGAAAGAGCATCAGCTAACACATTCTTTTTGCCTGATTCATATTTTATATTAATTCCAAGCATACTAGCGGTTAGACACCATCTTGTTTGCCTTGCATTCAAAGGTTCTTTATTCTTAAATAAACCAACTAATGGTTTATGATCTGTGTAAATAGTTGTAGGTAATGGATTTCCTTCAATATAAGATTTAAATTTAGTCATACAGTAAAATAAAGCTGTTCCTTCCAAATCTGTGATACCATAATTCTTTTCAGTTTTCTTCAAACTTCTACTTATAAAGTGTATTGGATGCTCCTTACCGGTTTCTTCTTCTTTTTGTAAAAGAACTCCACCAATTCCATTATACGAAGCATCAGTTCTAATGATAAAAGGTTTGTCAAATGACGGAAATTTTAGAATAGGTGCATTGATTAATTTTTCTTTTAGGAGTTCAAAGCTTTCTTGTTGTTCTTTATTCCATTCATATTTAGTATTCTTTTTCAATAATTTACATAAAGGTGAGGTAATTTGAGCATATTTAGGGATAAAGTCACGATAATACCCTATTGCTCCTAGAAATGATCTTAATTCATGAATTGATGAAGGGGCTTCCCACTTCTTAATAGCTGTTATTTTACTTTCCATGGGACTTAATCCTTTAGTAGTAAGTTTGTGACCTAATACATCAACTTCAGTTTGAAGAAAATGGCACTTTTCAATATTAATTTTTAACTTGTTTTCTTTAAATACTTCTAATACTTGTTTAATATGAATTAAATGTTCTTCGATACTTTTTGAATAGATCAAAACATCATCAATAAATACATAAACAAATTCACCAATAAAAGGGAATAAAATTTTATTCATTTCTCTTTGGAAGGTTGAGGGAGCTCCAGTAAGTCCAAAAGGCATAACCTTAAATTGATAATTTCCAAACTTAGTAGTGAAAGTGGTTACTTCAACGCTTTCTTCATCCATTAAGATTTGGTGAAAACCAGAAAATAAATCAAGAGTTGTAAATATTTTAGATCCTCCGAGACTATCAAAAATTTCATCTATATATGGAACTGAATAAGAATCTTTTTCTGTCATATCATTGACTTTTCGGTAGTCAATACACAAGCGCCACTTTCCATTGTGTTTTAGAATGAGTACTACTGGAGATGACCATTCTGAACAGGATGGTTCTATCAATCCTTTCTTAATAAGCTTTGTAAGTTCTTCTTTTAAGATATCTGATTTTAATTTAGTTAACCTATAACTTCTTAATTTTACTGGCTTTGCATTTGCTTTCAAACGGATCTTATGTGGTGAAAGTTTAGAAGGAGTTAGTTCTTCTGTTGAAGTGGCAACTATGTCAATCATTTCTTTGAGAATTTTAATAATTTGTTCTTTATAATCTTTATTTAAGGTACTTAAAAATTCATCACTCTCAATAAATTCCATTGGAGTTAATTCCTTTATAATTTCCTTTTCATTATTCGTTTCTTTAACTTTTCTAATAGTGCAAATTATACTTTCTTCATCATAATATTGATTATTTATTTTAGCTATTTCTTCGTATTCACTTTCTGACAAAAGTTTACATAAACTGTTTAAGGTCGGATGAATAAATAAACAATGATCGATTTGAGTTTTAAAGTTTATTAACATATCATAAAATGAGTCTTCTTTCTCAATAATTCTAAA
Source organism: Neocallimastix lanati (nom. inval.) (assembly GCA_016946835.1). NCBI lineage: Eukaryota > Fungi > Neocallimastigomycota > Neocallimastigomycetes > Neocallimastigales > Neocallimastigaceae > Neocallimastix > Neocallimastix lanati (nom. inval.). Next base: position 248,827 of record JACVTC010000102.1, on the reverse strand, counting down.
GTCCGCATTAAATTCATAATTATTAATTTTTACTGGTAATTGAACAATAATTCCTTCCGAGTATTCTTCATCTTGTGTTGCTAGTTGGATTCTTCCACGACTTTTTCCAACTGTTTCATATTCACCAGGTAATTTATCAAAATACTGCTTAGTAACGATGCTTAGGTTACTACAAGAATCAATTAAAAGTTTTCCTAGTACTCCGTCAACACTTGCATCAACCATTGCTAAGTCTTCTTCGGCTACTTCATTACTTTTACTTATGTAGCTATGATCATAGTTATTCACTAATAAAGTTCGTGCTATTACATTGTCTACAGTTCCAATTATTTTAGATTTTTCTAACTTTAAACCTTGAGTTAATTGTGAACGAATTTTCGGACATGCATTCAAGAGTTGACCTATCGTAATACTGGATTTAAGATTATTTAAATCATCCATAATATTGTAAGGTTCTTTATTATTCATCATTTTGATATTCCTTTTTACTAACTGAGTATTTTCATTATTAGTTTCTTTAGTTTTTGTTGAAATTAATTTTTCCAAAGTATTAGTTTTATTTTGTTGATTATCTTTATTCATTTCTATATCTTCTATTTCATTATCGATTACAAGTATATCTTCAGATTCAACTTTTTTCTTTCCTTTTGATGAATAATTGTTGTTTTCTTCTTTACTTTCTCTTACTCTTGTTATATTTCTTAATTCCTTTTCTTTTTGTTTTTCTTTGTTAATATTTGGTTGAGTTAAAATTGAAGGAAGTATTTGATTTTTATAAACTTTATTTGGTTTATTATGTAGCTCATTTTCTTTCTTCTTTCTTAAAGCAGGAGTTGCGAAAGGACGTGGATTATCTTTTAAACTTTTATGTACTTTCTTGGAATTATTTTCTTCCTTTTCGCTGTTATTATCATTCATTTTTCTTTTTATAGCATTTATAATGATATTATCCTCACTTTCAGTTGTGTCACTAAAATCAGATTCTTCAGATTCTTTATTAAAGGAATTATTATCAATTGGGGTATTCTTGGTAAAAGTATTATTTTGTAAATTATTTAATGAAGCTATTGTTTTGTCATTGGGAGTGCTTCTGCTCCCATTTAGAAGTTTAAAGACTTTTTGGAATATATTTCTTTTTTATTTTTTTCCATAATCTTATTTAATTGAGGGCAATAGTATGAGTAATGACCTTCTTCCTTACAGAAGAAGCAAGTTTTAACAGATAAATTTCTCATTTTCTGGGTTGATTCTTCTATAATATCTTGAGGTTTCAGTTTATTATTTGTTTGACTTGTTTGGAAAGTTTCGTTTCTTCTTTTAGGATAAAGTCTTGAAGTAGTACTGTTTTGATTATTTTGATTATGCTGGGAATTATTAACATTATAGGTATTAATATTATTGTTCCTTACAGAAAGTCTATCTACTTTCTCGGCAATTTTGAAAGCTTTCTCCATACTTATATCATCTTTAAGGGATAATTTCTTCCAGGCTTCATAATTATTTTGAATAGAGTCAATATAATCTAGTACACCAATGCGCTTTCTTCTCTTTTTATCAAGTTTAGTGTACAAAGTTCTATATCTTACATTAAAGTCTTTAATCTTTTCGTTTCTTTTAATTCGCATTGCACGAAGTTCTTTAAGAAGTAAATTTTGGTCTTCTTTAATACCGTAAAAATTTTCAAGACTTGAAATAATTTTTTCAAGAGAAGGAAATTTATCATCATCAACATTTTCTTCTTCATCATCTTCTTCTTCATCTGATGAATCATCACTTTCATCATCACTATCTTCTCCCAAATCTTCAATAACGCGTTGTACTTCACCAGAGCTGGTAAGTAAACAAGCATTAAATATTGTTTCCGGATCTGTGATACCTTGTATCTTGATCCAAAGTTTTAATTCAGTAGCCCAGGACTTTATATCTAAATTGTCCTTGCTAAGCTTCACTATGTCTCGTAATTCTTTCTTTAATTCTTTAAAACTTAAAGTACTTTTAGTAGACATTTCGTTTTTAGTTAATAATTTTTTTATTGTAAATTAACGAGGTTATTAAATACGAATAAATTTGAAAGTCCAACTTTAAAAATATAATTTAACAAGTAATTTAATATCGAATCAAATTTTAAAACAATATATCTTAGTAATTTTTGAAAATAATAATTTTATTTGCTTTCTTTAGTAAGTATAAGCTCGAAATCCTTATCGACAACTTAGTAGAAATTATAAAGCACGAGGTTCTTTTCGACTACTTTTTTAAGAATAATTTTAAGTTCGAAATCTTTATCGACAACTTAATAGAATAATTTTAAGTTCGAAATCTTTATCGACAACTTAATAGAATATTTTTCAAGCTCGAAATCTTTATCGACCACTTGAATTTTGTAATTTAGTATATTTGTAGTAATAAATTTAGAAGCAAAGTTTTATTTATTATTTTCACCTTTCAAAAATTTTTCTTTTTAAACGATAAATATTGTATTGTTATAGCTAATAAAATTATTAATTAATTATAATTATTAAATACAAAAAAATAATCTTTATTGTCGTACAATCTGATAGTACACACTGTCTGACGTGCAGCTTACCTAATGGTGTCATGCCACGCGTGTGCCACGATTACTATATTCAATATAAAATATAGCAGTTCAGAGCCCACTAGCCCAATTACTATGTAGGATAAACTTAATCCGATAATCTATGTACGGAATAAAAAAATTTTAAAAGTATTCAATAATATTTTTATTAACTAATAAAAATTAACTAAAAACACAATATTTTCAAAGTAAATTAAGATTCTATTACAGGAATTATATAACAAATAAAGTACCAGTAATAAAAAAAATAAAAAAAATTTAAATGGCGAAGTTAGCCAAAGTCTGATACTTTATATAATAAAGTGCCTTATAACTAGCACAAAGAAAAGTAAAAAAAATTATATAAAAAAAACAATCTTACGCCTTCGGTGACGTAAGCTCCTTATTCGCCAGTGCTTGGAAAGTACCCGCACCTTCGTGTGTTGAAACGTTGAAGGTTGAACTATTATTACCGGGTCGGTAACCAAATACCTTCGTCTACTTTCCAATTAATCTCCAAATTAACTACTATTCAATAACCTACTATGAATAGAGTTAATTTGTTGCTATCTGAGAATACACTGTGTATGAGCTCTATCCGCTCCTTGTTATAATTTTACAAAATTTGTTTTTTTAGAATCTTAATTTTACTTATTTAAAAAAAATTTTTTTTATATATATATATCAAACAAGCGCCATGGGTTAATCAAAGGATTAACGACTTACTTGTTTATCAATATAAAATAAAAAAAAAATTAAAAAAAAAATCTATGTTATTTACTATTATTTCTATTTAATTCCCCGATATCTCCACCATATAAATGTTAAGGTTTTAGAGAATTAAATAAAAATAAAGTAAGGAAACACAAATTTTATTTATTTATTTATTATTTTTATTTATAAATTTATTTGATTTTATTTGATGATATTTAAAAATTAGTAGCAAAATTTACAACTATTTATACTTTTTTTCAAGGCATAAAAGTTGTTCTTGCCACTAAATTACATTTTATTTATTTTTTTTTTTAAAAACTATTAAATTTAAATTGATTTTTATAATTAATTATATAAAATTTAATTATAACAATATAAATAAAATACATTTATAATATTAATAAAACATTTTTTTTTTTTTTTTTTTTTTTTTTTTTTTTTTTTTTTTTTTTTTTTTTTTTATTTATTTATTTAAAAATATCTAAAATATTACTAATAAGAATTTATTTAATTGGCTATAATTTTTATTACAATCTGTTAAAATATTCAAATAAAAATAAAAATACTATTCTAATATAAAGGTTTTTAATAAAATAAAATATTTTTCAATATAAAATAAAACATTTCGATATAAAATTTTATAATAAAAAGTTAAAATATAATATATAAATTTTTAATTATCAATATATAAAAATATTATTAATATAAATTTTCATTATTAATATAAAAAAAATAAGATTTATTATTAATATTGCTAATATAAGTTTTAAATATATAAAAATATTACTATTAATATAAGATTTAATATAAAAATATAAAGTTTAATATAATTTTTGATTTAATTTTTGATCTTTGGATTTAAAAATTTATTAAAGTACAAAAATAATAATGTACACATAATGTATTAGAAATAAATCGTAGATTTAATTAAGAATGCATTATTTAGTACATTCTTATCAGAATCATAAAAATTAGCATAATGTCTTAGTTGTTAGTAACTAAGACTTTAGTTCGAACTTCTCAAGTTCGAAACCTTTATTTTTCCAAAAAATATATTTTATTATTATTTTTATTTTATTTTTATTTTTATTAAGAAAAATAGCTTGATTGGTTATTTTTAATTCATTAAAATTTCTTTATTTTATTTATCAAAATTTTTATATAAATAGGAGTAGATTTTCCTCTAAAAATATTTTATACTTTGAGTTTTTATTAATAAAATAAAATTATTATTAAACACTAACTTATTAAGTTAATTAATGTGTTTTTGATAATAAATTTATAATTAATAAAATAAATATAAATAAAAATATTTTACTTATTTTATTTTAAAGGTTTTAAGTGTTTATTTTTAAATTTATTGTCAAGAACCATTTCGTGACATATACCAATATTATTTAAAATTAGTAACCTTCAGGTCTTAATAGAATTTTTTGTTATTGATTTAAATGACAAATTTGAGTGCTTAATTGGTTCTAGATTTCTTAAAGAAAATAAATCTTCAATTGATTTCAACAATAATATTTTAATCTTATGTAATGGTAATAATAATGTTTCAAATTCTTTTTTAATAGAATCAAAACCTTCAACCTCTGTTAACTCTACTTCACTTTCTCTTACTTCTAATACTTCCGACTCTATCTCTTCGAAATCAGCCTTTTCCAGTTCATGCACCCCTAATAATTCTTTGATTGATAATTCTTCTATTTCTCCTTCATTGTTGAATAATTCAATTGCCTCCTCCCCAAACATGGATACTCAAAATAAAACACTCTCCGTTATTTACAAAATTCTCTGATGTATTTAGTGAAGAAGAAGCTAAAATCTTACCTCCTCATTCTAGTTTTGATTGTGCTATTGACCTTAAACCTAATGCTAAGTTATATTATAGTGCAATTTATCCCCTTACAATTACCGAAGAAATAGCCTTAGAAAAAATTATTAAAGACTATTTAAAATACGGTTTTATTGTTCGGTCAAAATCCCAAGCTGGTCATCCAATTTTATTTGCTCCAAAAGATAATGGTGAGTTACGTATATGTATTGATCTTAGGAAACTTAATGAAATCGCCATTAGAGATAGTTATCCTATGCCTTTAACAACTGTCATTTTTAATAAAACTCTTGGTCATAAATATTACTCAAAACTTGATTTGAGATCTGCTTACTTCCAAATTCGAATCAGGCCAGGTGATGAATACAAAACAGCTTTTGTATGTAGTCTAGGACACTTTGAATTTAGAGTTATGCCTTTCGGTTTTAATAATGCTCTTGCCTGTTTTCAAAGAATGATCGATACCGCATTAAGTGATTATTTAGGAAAATTTTGCTATGCCTATATAGATGATATTATTATTTTTTCTGATGATCTTTCTTAACACCATTTACACGTTAAAAAAGTACTATTACAACTTAGGAAATTTCATTTACATGCTAACCTTGAAAAATGTGAGTTTGATAAGTTCGAAGTTAAATTTTTAGGATATTATGTATCTTCAGATGGTCTTAAGATGGATATTAAGAAAGTCTCAGCTATTTTAGATTGGCCTGCTCCAACTACAGTTAAAAAGTTCAATCATTTCATGACCTAGCCAATTTCTACAGACACTTTATAAAAATTTTACTAAAAGTGCTTATCCTCTTAATAAACTTACAAGAAAAAATGTTCCTTTTGTTTGGTCAAAAGATGCTAATGACTCTTTTGAACTTCTTAAACGTTCTTTTACTTCTCCTCCCATTCTTATTCCTGTTGATCCTAATTCTCAATTTTTTGTTGAAACGGATGCAAGTAATTTTGCGCTTGGATGTATTTTATCCCAAGTTAGCTATGACTGTAAAAATAATAATAAAATAAGAAAAACTTTCAAACGCATAAGAAATATAATAAACCTAGAAATTATGTAAATTTCATGGAAAAAGAAAGGAATGATACAAGTTATGCAGAAGCTTTTACCAAGGATTACAATTCTCAAGATAATCTGGATATTAATTTAGCCACAATAAATAAACATAACGACGACAACAAACAAAAAGAAATGATGTCTTGGATATTAGACTCCGGCGCATCAATAAATAACACAAGTCATTTAAATAAATTGAATAATATTCAAAAATGCAATGAAAAAGTTTATTTAGCTAATAGTCAAATTATATCAACATAATTTAAAGGAGACCTCATGGGATACATTAGTAATCACAAAATAATTATTAAGAATGTTTACTACTCACCAAAAATAAATTAAAATTTATTATCAATTGGAAATCTTACACAACAAGGATACAAAATAATTTTCAATAATACTATTAATAAATCATATGCACTAATTTATAATCAACACAATCAAAGATTATTATCAATTAAATCGAGCCAATCGAACACACTTAAATTTTGGATTTCAACTCAACCATTAAATTTTCAAAGCAACTACCAAAATAATAATTTGGTTAAAGTCAATTATGCACATTTGAAATCAATTGAAAAACTAAATTTATGGCATCGTCGTTTTGCTTATTTCAATATCAACAGCATCAAAAATTAAAATTTAAAAATCAATATAAATTCAAAGTGTCCTATTTGTAGTTATTCAACACTTAAAAATAAACCACCTTTCAAATCGTCATATAGCAGAGCTAAAAATATATTTCAACTCATACACATGGACCTTATAGGACCAATCCAAAATTTTCTCTACCACAACAAATCTATTTTAACCATTTTGGATGACCATTCAAGATTTGGATGGACTCTATTTATGAAGAATAAATACGAATCTTTTTTATCACTTTCATAATTGGTTTAATAAAATAAAAAATCAATTTAATAAAAGAATTCTATATATCCGTACAGATAATGGCACTGAATTTATCAACAAAAATTTTAAACAATTCTGTATTATCTTTGGAATACAACATCAATTCACTGTTCCCTACCATCCACAACGAAATGGTAGGATTGAATGATTCAATGATACTATTATCAATTCTGTAAAATCAATGTTAAATGATACAAAATTGAGTTTTCAATTTTGAGAAGACGCCGTAGCCACTTCCAACTACATTCATAACCGAATACCTCATAAAGTTATAAACAATAAAATTCCATATGAACTTCTAACTAATAATAAAGTTGATTACTCAAACATACGTGTCTTCGGATGTAAATTTTTTTAATACATTCCAAAACCATTTCGTACCAAATTTCAAAATAATTCATCTCCTGGTATATTCTTGGGGTATGTTAATAATCCAACAGCATACAAAATTCTTGATTTAACAAATAATAAAATTATAATACCACGAAATGTTAAATTTTTTTGAATTTACACCAGGTAATTCACATTTATCCCGTTGCAATAATGATATCTCAAATTTTATTCCCAATAATATAATCAGGAGGAATGATAATACTTACTTTTATGATATCACCTCTGATATAAACCATGGCACAGATTTCAATAATATTAGCATTATCAATATAATAACAATAAGTCAAATAATATGCAAATATTAGACAATAATACTCAAATTAATAAAAAGAATATACCAAGTAAAAACAGTCAAATAAAAAATAAAAGAACATATAACAAAAGAAGAAAAAACAATAATAGCAGCACCAAAAATATTAATAATAATCACAATAAAGATTATAATAACAATATAGAATCTCAAGATAATAACATTAACAACAACAATAATATCAATAACACAAATAATACCAATAACATAAATAGCAATAACAACACCATCAATAGCAATAATAACTAAACAAATAATAATATTAATCAAAACAACAATATGATTATTGACAACAATAAAAACAATCACGATAAATGAAACACAAACAGCAATAACTCAAATAACAATAATAATAATAACAATGAACAACAAAATATCAATAACCTAATGAATAATAAACTGTTCATCATAGAATCGTCTATATATTTAGGAAAAAGAAATAGAGATGAAACCTTCAAATTAAATTCAAGTAACAAAAAACATAAATTATTAAAAGAATTACGAGAACAAAATAATTATGATGATATCTTAAATTTAATTGATAAAAATGAATGGTTAAAATTAGTCAATAATAAACTTAACAATATGAGAAATTTAAGAGTGTAGAAACAATTGATAAAATACCTAAAAATGCAAACTTAATATTGTCAAGATAGAATTTTAAATTTAAACACAACTCACAAGGAGAAATAATCAAAGGAAAATAAAGATTGGTAGCAAAGGGATTTACTCAAGAATACAGCATAGATTATAAAGAAACCTTTGCACCTACCTTAAAACGGGATTCAACAAGAATCTTTACTATGATTGCCACTCAGAACAATTTCGAAATAAATTAAATAGATATACCCTATTTAAACGCTGAATTAAATGAAAATTTGTATATGAAACTACCCAAAGGACATGAAGATTACAATAAGAAATTTTGGGAAGTGAAGAAGGCAATATATGGACTGAAACAAAGTGGTGCCAAGTGGATTGACAAATTAAACGACTATCTAATAAAAATTGGATATAAAAGACTTATAAGTGAACTGTAAAGATATTATTAATATCTTTAAATAATTTTAATTAAATTTAATCATAAATTTAAGTAAAATTAAAATAAATTTATTTGAAATCACGTGTATAAAATTATTGAAAATATTTTTAACATAATTTCGATTTTTTCCCAATCATACTAATAAATTAAAAATTTCTCTTGTGAAACTAGTATTTGAAAATCATTTCTTTTTATGTAATTTAATTTAAATAATAAGAGTTAAGGTTTTTCACAAGATAAATTAACAACATGAAACTATTCAATTAGTCATGTTGAAACTTACGGCATTTTATGCTAAATTTATATTAAATAATTATGACAACTTTTATATTATTTTTAAATAGAAAATATATAATAAATTTACTAATAATATTTAAATAATAAATAAATAATAAATGAACTCAATTAGAATTGATTATATTTATTTTAGTTATTAATTATAATTCTCTTTATTTAGTAATAGTTAATTATTTATTATTAGTTTAGGTTAGTATTGTTTTTAAATAAATAGCTAGATAATATAATTCAATAGGAATTATATATTATAAATGTAATAAGATAAAAATATAAATAGTTATCAAATTTCATGTATTTTAATCGATGTAATTGTTATTAACGATTTCTTGTTAATAACACTTTAAAATAAATAAAGATTTTAATATTTAAAAATTAATAAAACTTGTTCTTTAAAACTATTATTTTGTGTTTTAGTGTTATTATTGAAGTGTTGATTTATAATCTATTTTTTTACCAAAACTTAATAATAACAATTACCTTTTAAACAAACAAAAATACGTTATAAATCAATAAAAAATATTTAAAACACGTGACTCTTTTGTGGCTTATTTGTGGCTTGAATCAAGATATTTTTACCAGATATTTTTACCAAGGATTTTTAGAAGCTACCCACTTTTGACACTACCGACTTTGGAATACTCACAATTTTAGATTATTGCTACCAACTTTAGGATATCGCTACCAGTTTAAGGAAATATTCAACTCGATTCAGGCTATTCTACCAGTTTAAGGAAATATTCTACTCGATTCAGGCTATTCTACCAGTTTAAGGAAATATTCTACTCGATTCAGGCTAATTCTACCAGGTTAAAAAAAAAAAAAAAAAAAAAAAAAAAAAAAAAAAAAAAAAACTTTACCAGACTCATACCATACCATTTATCATATTGGGACACTTGTGCAAGACTTTTGAATAAAATTACCAGATTACGTGAGAAATCCATAATATTATTTGGAATTAAATTTTAACCAGTAAGATACTATATTATAATATTCAGTTTACTCGACGGCACCACTACAATTGGAGAGAGCCAGTTCGACTTTACATACAATATTATAATAGAAATATCTTTTTATTAGAACATCTATTTCAAATATCATTTAAAATATTCAAAAGTAAATAATAAGTTACAAATTGAACGAAGTTGAAGATTTAATTCAAAAATTCGAAAACCTTGATTTAGAAATGAACCAAGCAAATAATCAAGGCTTCTTAAGAAACACTCAGAAAACAGTAAATGATCCACCACTGTTTTCTGGTATCAAGAGGGAATTCGACGGGTTCCTAACCAGAGCCGAAATTGCTATGGAATCCAACCCACATGGAATTAATAATGACATCGCAAAAGTCAAATTCATAATTTCTTATTTAATTGGAGAACCTTTAGACTGGGCTTCGTCTTTGAGACGCAACAATGACGAAATTTTGAATTCCTATGAAAATTTCATTAATGAACTTAGAGCTCGTTATGGTGAAGAAGAAGTTAATACTGTAATTGCTAATGGGAAACTTTGTTCAATCCGTCAACATAAGTTTGGCCACGTTAACGATTACATTAATGAATTCAATAAAGTTGCAAGAAACTCAGACTTCAACGAGTCTGCAAAAATATACATGTTTATCAAAGGATTACATTATAAAATGAGAGAACATCTTGCCGTGGTCAATCCGAACCCAAACAATTTAAGAGCTTTGTTTACTGACGTTATTAGCATTGAGAGTTTAACCAAAAGACACAGTATTAATGAATTTTATTTTCATCAATACAATCACCGAAACAACGCTAGTTCCAGTACACAACTCACTAATAATGATCCCATGGAAGTTGACCTCTATCGAATCAAGAGAGGTCAAAGGAATACCAACTACTTCCCATCCAACAAGAAATTGTACCAGGAGAATGTTAACTCTAAGGAAGAAGAAAGAAGAAAAGGTCTTTGCTACTATTGTAAGCAACCAGGGCATCTAAAATTTAATTGCCCGAACAAGAAGAGGCCCGCTACAGTTAAAATGATCAACAAGAAAGAAAGAAATGATAATATTGCATCTACTAGCTTAAGAAGAATCAGAAGAATCAACAGCCAAGAAGATATTTTGAAAGTCAGAAAAATTGTTGAAGAGCAAAACTCACTCTTGACCAAGAAAAGTAACATTATTGATTTTTATATCAAAACAAATGATACAGAAGAAGTAAAGGCAAGAGTTTTGATTGATTCTGGATCAGATCTTAACTTTATTCACCCAGAATTTGCGAAGGCTTTTGGAATCAAAACCCAACAAATTGAAGAACCATTCCGTGTTACTGGTCTTGGTTACGGAATATCAACAGTTAAAAAGGAAACGGAGAAGTGCATTTTACGTTTAAAAAATCACTTAGAAACCATTCAATTGTATGTACTCAGAATTCCTGATGTTGATATTATTTTAGGTCTACCTTGGATTGAGAAGCATTCGCCTTATAATTACCACGACGCAAAGAAGATCTCCTTTGGCTCAGGATTTTGCGCTAGACACTGTAATAACGGTAAAAGAAAAAGAAAGAACAAGATCAAGAACAAGAAAAAGAACAAAGGAAAAGAATCTGCTACCGACTTGGAAGAAAATAAAATTATTGAAGACTCAAGAAAAAGAAAATCTTTCTTTGACTCCGATTCCGAATCTGATTCTGAAGAAGAAATTTCTATTCGTGGCCGCCGAACTCGTATTAGAACTTGTACTGAATTTATTAATAGTGATAGCGATAGTGATATTAATGATACTTTTATGTTAGATAATTTTAGTGATAGCATTAGTGATAGCGATAATTTTGGTGATAGTGATGATATTATTGTTATGAATTGTGATAGTAAAATTAGTAAAAATAGTTTAAAGATCTTAAAGAAAATTTGTGAATCAAGTAAATGTAAGAAATTAAATGTAATTGAAAAATGTAATAATGAAAATAATAATTTAAATAAAGATGATGAAAAGGTCGAAGTACCTGAAATCTATTTGATGTTTAAAGAAGTGTTTAATGAAAATAATTGTAATGTGTTACCTCCGCATCGTAATTATGATTGTGAGATTAAATTAAAAGATAATTGTAGTTTATTTTATGGACCGTTGTATCCTTTAACTGAGACGGAGAGAGAAGAATTAAAGAAATATTTAGAAGAAAATTTAAAAAAGGGTTTTATTAGAAAATCTTCTTCTCCCGCTGGAGCACCTATTTTATTTGTTAGAAAAAAGGATGGTACATATAGATTAGTTATTGATTATAGAAAATTAAATGAAATGACCATCCGTAATTCTTACCCTCTTCCTTTAATTAGTGAATTGTTGGATAGAGTTAAAGGTGCTAAATATTTTACTAAGTTAGATTTAAAATCTGCCTATAACTTAGTAAGAATTAAAGAAGGTGACGAGTACAAAACTGCCTTTCGCACAAGATATGGGCACTTTGAATATCTCGTTATGCCTTTTGGGCTTAAGAATGCCCCTGCTACATTCCAACATTTTATAAATGATGTTCTCAGTGATTACTTAGATGATTTTGTAATCTCTTATATTGATGACATTTTAATTTATTCTAATACTTTAGAAGAACATCATGTACATGTCAAGAAAGTTTTAAGAAAATTGTTAGAGAATCATTTAGTTGTTAAATTAGAAAAGTGTGAATTTGATGTAACTGAAACTACTTTTCTTGGTTATGTTTTATCAAGAGATGGAATTAAAATGGATAAAGAAAAAGTTAAAGCAATTTTAGATTGGCCTGCTCCAACAAACGTTAAAGAAATTCAATCGTTTATTGGACTTTGTAATTATTACAGAATTTTTATTAAAGACTTTGCGAAAATTGCAAATCCTCTCCACAAATTAACTAGAAAAAATGTTCCTTTTAATTGGAGTTCTGAACAACAAAAAGCGTTTGATACTTTAAAAGAATTATTTACTACTGCTCCTATTTTGAAACATCCTGATAGCAACAAACAATTCATTGTTGAAACTGATGCTAGTAATTTTGCTGTTGGTGCAATTCTTTCTCAGGAATTTGATGGGCATTTGCATCCAATTGCTTTTATTTCTACTAGCTTAACTAAATCCCAAAGAAATTACCCTATCTATGACAAAGAACTTCTTGCTATTAAAGTTGCATTGGAAGGATGGAGACATTACTTAGAAGGAGCTCGCCATCAGTTTATTATTTATACTGATCATAAAAATTTAACCTTTCCTCGAAAACCCGAACTCCTTTCCCAACGTCAAATCCGTTGGTATGAATTCTTATCTAGATTTGATTTTAAACTAATTTACAGAGCTGGTAAAAAGTCAGGTAAACCAGATATTTTATCAAGACGTAGTGATCATTTATTTGCTAGTGTTCGTCCTATTTCATGCGTTATTAATTCATGTAGTTTTAAGAATGATTCTTTAATCTCCTCTATTCATGATTCTCTTGCTAATGATGAATTCTATTGCAAAATAACTGAATTTCTTAAAAATGATAAATCAAAAGATCCCCCTTTTAGTAAAATCGATAAATTTTCTCTTGACAAAAATGGTTATTTACTTTTTGAAAATTTAATTTATGTTCCCAATAAAATTAGAATAAGAGTTTTAGAACTCCATCATGACTCTATTTCTGCTGGTCATTTTGGAATTAATAAAACTATTGAACTTATTTCTCGTAATTTCTGGTGGCCTAAATTACAAAAAGATGTTAAAATGTTTATTAAATCTTGTGAAATTTGTTCAAAATCCAAAATCCCAAGACATAAGCCATATGGTTTACTTTCTCCACTTTCTACACCAAATAGAGCCTGGTCTGCTATCTCTATGGATTTTATTGTTGAACTTCCGAAATCCAAAGATATGACCACTATAATGGTTGTTGTGGATCGCTTAACTAAAATGGCTCATTTTATACCATTTAGATGTCTTCCTACTGCTTCTATTGCAGCTGATTCTTTCATTGCTAATATTTTTAAACTTCATGGTTTCCCCGATTCTATTATTTCTGATCGTGGTTCTCAATTTACCTCTGATTTTTGGAATCGTCTTTGCTCTCTTTTAAATATTAAGCATTCTTTTTCTACTGCTAATCACCCGCAGACTGATGGTCAAACGGAAAGGGTGAACTCGATATTGGAACAATATCTTCGTTGTTTCATTAACGAAAAACAAAATAATTGGTTTGATTTATTACCTTTTGCAGAATTTTCTTATAACAATACTTTACAACAATCAATAAATCAATCACCATTTTTTGCAAATTATGGATTTAATCCAAAGTTTAATCCTGAGATTCCTTCAAACGAGAATCCACATAGAGCTGAAAAAAGAATATTGAATATTAACGAAAACATAAAGTTTTTAAAAGAAAATTTAGAACAAGCGAAAAAGACTTATAAAAAATATGCAGATTTAAAAAGAATGGATTCTCCTGATTTTAAAGTAGGAAATAAAGTTTATCTTTTAAAGGGTAATACAACAAAGAAAAATAAAAAATTATCTGATCAACTAATAGGACCCTTTGAAATCATTAGAAAAGTTAGTGATTTAGCGTATGAACTTAAACTTCCTAATAATATGCGCTGTCACCCTGTATTCCATGTTTCGCTCCTCGAACCTTACCATGAAAATGAATTCCCAAACAGAAGAAATACTCGTAGAAGAAATATTAATCTTACTACGGATACAATTAATAGAAGTCCTGAAAGAATAATTAAAATGAAAACTTTTAACAATAAAAATCGTTACTTGATTAAATGGAAAGGATGCGATTCTAATGAAAATACTTGGATCGATGAAGATCAAATTTTTGATAAACAATTAATACAAGAATACTATAGAAAAGAAAAGAAGAATAAATCTTCGAATATTAACAATGAATTTTGCCAACTACCTGAAGATTCGAACGAGTACTATGTTAGGCATAAATATCAACCTTTTGTGATCGATCTTCCTTCCTAAAGTTAATCTCGCAGGAGCTCGACTTAAAGGGCGAGATTGTAAAGATATTATTAATATCTTTAAATAATTTTAATTAAATTTAATCATAAATTTAAGTAAAATTAAAATAAATTTATTTGAAATCACGTGTATAAAATTATTGAAAATATTTTTAACATAATTTCGATTTTTTCCCAATCATACTAATAAATTAAAAATTTCTCTTGTGAAACTAGTATTTGAAATCATTTCTTTTTATGTAATTTAATTTAAATAATAAGAGTTAAGGTTTTTCACAAGATAAATTAACAACATGAAACTATTCAATTAGTCATGTTGAAACTTACGGCATTTTATGCTAAATTTATATTAAATAATTATGACAACTTTTATATTATTTTTAAATAGAAAATATATAATAAATTTACTAATAATATTTAAATAATAAATAAATAATAAATGAACTCAATTAGAATTGATTATATTTATTTTAGTTATTAATTATAATTCTCTTTATTTAGTAATAGTTAATTATTTATTATTAGTTTAGGTTAGTATTGTTTTTAAATAAATAGCTAGATAATATAATTCAATAGGAATTATATATTATAAATGTAATAAGATAAAAATATAAATTGTTATCAAATTTCATGTATTTTAATCGATGTAATTGTTATTAACGATTTCTTGTTAATAACACTTTAAAATAAATAAAGATTTTAATATTTAAAAAATTAATAAAACTTGTTCTTTAAAACTATTATTTTGTGTTTTAGTGTTATTATTGAAGTGTTGATTTATAATCTATTTTTTTACCAAAACTTTATATGAACCTTGTTTGAATGTTAAATTTAATAAAGGAAAACTTTTAAGCCTGTTAGCTATATATGTGGATGATATTTTAATATCAGGATCAAAGAAAACAATGGAAAATGTAAAATTATTAATTAAGAAAAAATTCAAAAATAAAGATATAGGTAATGTTGATCAAATTATCGGAATAAAATTTATAAAACATAAAAATGGTTACTTTTTACATCAACACAGATATATATATGAATTGCTTTCTAAATTAATATAAAAAATTGAATAACTCTTAGAATTATGACTTCAATTGAGTGTGAAGATATTAGGAAGGTAAAAGTTGATGAAACAAAATATAGAAGTATAATTGGAAATTTATTATATCTAAGTATATGGACTAGATCCGATATAATCTTCCCTTTATCAAAAGCAGCTAGAAGAGCAAAGGATTCGAATATGGAAGACTGGAATAACATAATGATAATATTAAGATATTTAAAAGGAACTAAAAAATTTGGAATAAATTTCACAAATAATGCGAATGTTAAAGCATATGTTGATTCGGATTACGGAGGTGACTTGGAAACTAGACATTCAACAATAAGATTATTAATAACATTTGGTGGTGCACCAACACTCTGGTGTTCAAAGTTACAAAAATCCATATCGACTTCAACAGTCGAGTTCGAATATTACAGTCTTAGTGAGTGCGGTAAGCAATGTATATGGTACTTAAATTTATTCGAAGAATTGAACTTAAATATTAAAAATATTGAGGTAAATGTTGACAATAAAGTAGCTATTTGTATTGCTAAAATCAAACTATCAATCCAAAACTAAACATGTAGATATTAGGGTTCATTACATAGAGAAATAGTAAAAGAAAGTAAAATCTATCTTAAATATATAAATTTGAAACAATCTCGCCGATGGGTTTACAAAGCATTTAAATGGAACATTAATGGATAAATTCAGAAATTCTTTATTAACCAAAAATGATGAATTATATTTTAATTAAAATAATATAAATAAGAAAAATAAGAAATTTAACGAAAGTCATATTTTAGGAGGAATGTTAATTAATTTTAAATACTGGTAAATCTCTTGAGAAAAAATAATATAAAAATAGGGGATTCTTCAGGTCACAGTCTTTCTAAAGATTTCTGGAAAGATTCTGATGCACTAAATATAAGATAAGCTAATCGAAATTTATTTTCAAATCACCTGAAATTACTTTACGAATAACCCTTCAAAACAATACTCATTCAATTATATATAATAATTATTTCTCGGAGTCATGATGCGCATAATCAAGGAATAATTAATAAAATAGTTAACTTTGACCAATATTAAAATTATTAATTAAAATCAGTCTAAACTTTAAAATTAAAAGTCTTCCATATACGTCACTATATGAAGAACTAGAACGATTCTGGGTACATTTTCTGAAAGTACTCTGAATAAACTATACAACATTATTAAAATCATACTTTTAATTTGGAAATTAATTAAGTCATAAGCTATGAAGAAATTAGTGAGGCGATCTCATTTACCCCTAACTTTAAAACTTGTTGTCCTGATGGGATTCCAATGGAGTTCTTCAAAACTTTGATTTATGGTAAAGATGATTCAGAATAATCTAGTGAAAATAATAACATTTTATCTGGTTTTAAATACCTCAAAGCATTAATCAGTCGTATATGAAATGGCCCTTTTCCAAAATTCTAAATTAACGCATAGATAGTTTCTATACATAAAAAGATGATCCATCTTATTGTAATTGCTAAGATAGCGTCTATTCTATTAATAATGGATCAAAAATTGTGAAAAATATTTTTTTTCAAGTGATACAACTGATGGAATATCCTTTGATAGTCATATTGAAATTAGTATAATTCGTTATTATGACGTTTATTGGGAAAAAAACCTCGCTTTAACTAAATTTGGTTAGTGTGATACTGCAACCAATAGCAAAGATACTGAATGGATAAGTGATCTCTCTGATGATATAAAAATCATCCTAATCGAAATCCAGGAAAAACATGATAATGAAATATATGATATAGGAAATATTGGCATTAATGACTTATATATTCGAGAAATTTTTGACTGCACTCAGGGAACAAATATTTATTATCAATCGATAAACGGAGTCGGATATTTTAATATAATAATTGAAACAAACGGTGTTAAAGAAATATATTTTATGCATAATGGTTTCAGTTGTATGAATAGGACTACAAAAAAGAAATATTATTTAAGAGATGTATATGATGAATATATTGAATTTCTAACTAAATATACTAAGGAAATTATCATTATACATTTAAAAGATGATGACATTAAATTAGTGAGTAGTAATGATTTCACAATTATAATTATGGTACAGTAACTACGGTTACAATATCAGTATTTGTTTCATTAAGAAATTTGTACAAAGAAATTGCTGACTTTAGTGTATCAAAAACTGGTACTAAAAAGTTTTCTAACGCATATAATAAATATTTTTATTAGAAAGATGAGATATTTCCAAAAAAAGATGAAAATTGTAAAACAGTTCTGTTAACACTTAGAAGCAAGAAATATAATAATGACAATAGTATAGTCAAACAAGTCTGTATACCAGACATGGGAGATTGCATAAAAATTTCCACTTTTAATGAAAAAGAAATTAACGAATGTTTTCCTTATATTTATCAAACTAAGAAGTTTTTGTTCAGGATAATTATAATTTAGAACAAGGTAAATGGAATAAAGTTGAAGAACTTAAAAAAATTCAAATTATAAATGATACTGTAAAGATTTAATAAATCTTTAATACATTAAATAGTTTAAATTTTCGTACAATTTATTTATTTAATGTATGAAATTTTAATTTATTTAATGTATATGAATTATTTTTTTAATATAAAATTTATTGAAATAAAATTTAATTATTTTTTTAAATTGAAAATATTTTTTAATTAGTTTAGTTAACTTAGTTTAGTTTTAAATAGTTAAATATTAATTTAGGAATAATCTTAAATAGTTAATATTTATAAAAATAGTTTTTTAATATTAAATATATAATTAAAATTATTATAAGTATTAAAATAATAAATAAAATAAAGAGTTTAAAAAATTAATTTTAGTTTTAGTAAATTAATAAATAATAAAAATTATTAATTAAAAAATCTTTTATATATAAATAAATAGTTTTATATATATTATTAAATAACATCATATATTAATAATGTAATAAGAAAAAATATAAATACATGTAATTTTTCTCAATTAAATCGATGTATTAGTTATTAACTATCTTACAGTTAATAACATAAAAAAAATTTATAATTAATAAAAAGAATTTAATAATAAAAGAATTTACTTATTTGTTTAAATTGTAAAGTGTTTTTTTATTGTTATAATCTGTTTTAATTGACGGATTCATTACAATAACTAATACCCATTAAGATTTAAACAAAACACGTTATAACAAGTAAAAAACTACTATTGCGTTTGGATTCTACTGTGTTTGGATTCTACTGTGTTTGGTTTCTACTGTGTTTGGTTTCTACTGTGTTTGGTTTCTACTGTGTTTGGTTTCTACTGTGTTTGGTTTCTACTGTGTTTGGTTTCTACTGTGTTTGGTTTCTACTGTGTTTGGTTTCTACTGTGTTTGGTTTCTACTGTGTTTGGTTTCTACTGTGTTTGGTTTCTACTGTGTTTGGTTTCTACTGTGTTTGGTTTCTACTGTGTTTGGTTTCTACTGTGTTTGGTTTCTACTGTGTTTGGTTTCTACTGTGTTTGGTTTCTACTGTGTTTGGTTTCTACTGTGTTTGGTTTCTACTGTGTTTGGTTTCTACTGTGTTTGGTTTCTACTGTGTTTGGTTTCTACTGTGTTTGGTTTCTACTGTGTTTGGTTTCTACTGTGTTTGGTTTCTACTGTGTTTGGTTTCTACTGTGTTTGGTTTCTACTGTGTTTGGTTTCTACTGTGTTTGGTTTCTACTGTGTTTGGTTTCTACTGTGTTTGGTTTCTACTGTGTTTGGTTTCTACTGTGTTTGGTTTCTACTGTGTTTGGTTTCTACTGTGTTTGGTTCATATCGTGTTTACCGTTACTGTGTTGTCTTTTGCGCTTTATCTTCAAGGTGTTTTATTTCTACTGTGGCTCTTTAATAACATATTAGATAATATTATTATATTGTATTTGTTTCGTTTACTCGTCGCACACCATTACAATTGGATATCGTGCTGACGACTTTATGAGTAATAATATAATATTAATATAATAATAATTAATTACTAGAACGAAAATAATTTAGAATAAATAAAATAAATTATATAGGTAAATACCTTAATAAATAAGCAGGTCAGAAAATAAATAAAATATTAGTTGAAATCTAAGTATACAAATAAATTAATCAAGTTGGAAGAATTGGATCTCATATTTCAAAATTTAAATCTTGAGGATCAAATGGAACAACTTAATCCAGCTCCTCAACCGAAGATTATTAACGACTCTCCCTTATTCTTAGGAACTACGAAAGACCTCGATGGATTTTTGACAAGGATAGAGTTAGCTATCGAGGCAAATCCACGAAGGTTTCCCGGTGATAGAAGGAAAGTCATGTTCGTTATCTCATACTTTACTGGAAGAGCACTTAATTGGGCTTCTTGCTTGCGGAGGAATAATAACGAAGTTCTTAGAAACTATGAGAATTTCATTAATGAACTAAGAAGAAACTTTGGTGACCCTGACGTTGATGCTGTTGTCGCTAATGGGAAACTTAACAATATTCGTCAGTTCAAGTATGGCCACGTTATGGAATACATCACTGTATTCCAGAAGATAAGCCAATACTCTAACTTTAATGAGTCCGCAAAAATCTTTATGTAAATTAAAGGACTCCATCCCAAGATGAGAGAACGCTTAGCTCTCGTAAATGCAAATCCCAACAACTTAGAGCAGCTATTTAGGGAATCTGTGAATATAGAAAGCCTTACTAAGAGAAATGACATTCAAGAATATTACTTAACTCATCAAGACCGTAGAAATTATAATCAAGACGATCCAATGGATGTGGATCTTTATCGCATTAAAAAAGGTCAAAAAGTCACAAGATATTTCCCATCACACAACAAGAACTACATTGAAAACGAATCAAATATTGAAGAAAGAAGAAAGAAGAGACTATGTTTTAAATGTGGTGAAGCTGGACATATGCAATTTAATTGTCCAAATAGAATAAAACCAAAAAACTTCAAAATGATTAATAAAGTTCCAAATGAAGATCCCTCTTCTTCTGCCACTTCTATATCTACCTCTTCTTCTGTGAGAAGAATTAAGAAAATTGAAAAGTATGATAATATCTACAAAGTTTTGGATATTGTTGAAAATGAGAATATAAATTTTAAAGGAAAGACTAACATACTTGATTTTTATATTAAAACAAATGAATCCGATGAGGTTAAAGCAAAGGTTCTCATTGATTCCGGCTCTGATATTAACAGTATACATCCAGAATTTGCTAGAGTGAATAACATTAAACTTATAAATATTGATAACTCCTTTAAAGTTGCTGGTTTGGGTTATGGTTTATCTACTGTGAAGAAAATCACCGAGAAATGTATTCTTCGTTTTAAGAATCATTATGAAATAATTCAATTACACTCTCTTCGTATCCCTGATATAGATATCATTTTAGGACTCCCTTGGATTGAAAAACATTGCCTATTAACTACCATGATTCAAAGAAAATCTCTTTCAGTTCAGGATACTGTGCTCGACACTGTAATGTAGGAAAAAGAAATAGAAAAAATAAAAATAAAAAGAAGTTAAACAAAATTTCTACTAAAGGAAAGGAACCATATGAAGAACTTTCCTTAACAAAGGAAAAAATTAATCCTAAGCGTAAGTATTCCTTTGAATCTGATTCCGATATGAATTCTGATGAAGAAATTATGATTAGAGGTCGTCGTACTCGTATTAAAACTTGTAGTGAAAAAGAAGAACTTAATGATTTAAAAAATTTTTGTATAATTAATTATGATAGTGATGTAAATGATAGTTTTATGTTTGATAATGATGATGAAATTTATGAATTTAGTGATAGTAATAATATTAATTTAAATGAATTAAATAAAATTTGCAAAATTGATGTTTTATATAATAATGTAACAAAAAATTGTAATCATAATAATAATTTAAATAAAGACGAAAATAAAAAGTATATTTCTAAAAAGTGTTCTGTAAAAAATTTGTGTTGTATCTGTAATTGTTTAAAAATTAGTAATTTTGAAAATAAATTAAATCAAAAAATTATAGGAATACCTCCTATTTATAAAAATTATGCAGAAGTATTCAATGAAAGAAATTGCGACATACTCCCTCCACATCGTGAATATGATTGTGAAATAAGATTAAAGGATAATTCAAATTTATTTTATGGTCCTATTTATCCTTTAACAGAAGTAGAAAGAGACGAATTGAAGAAGTATATCAAAGAAAATTTAGAAAAAGGTTTCATTAGGAAATCGACATCTCCTGCTGGAGCACCTATATTGTTTATTAAAAAGAAGGATGGTTCATTGAGATTATGTGTTGACTATAGAAAATTAAATGATATGACCATCCGTAATTCCTATCCTCTTCCTTTAATTAGTGAATTACTAGATAGAGTTAAAGGTGCAAAATTCTTTACTAAGTTGAATTTAAAATCTGCTTATAACTTAGTAAGAATAAGGTGACGAGTATAAGACAGAATTTCGTACTCGTTATGGATATTTTGAATATTTGGTTATGCCTTTTGGATTAAAAAATGCCCCTGCAACCTTTCAACATTTTATAAATGATGTTCTTAGTGATTACTTAGATGATTTTGTTATTTCGTATATTGATAATATTTTAATTTATTCAAAAAGCTTAGAAGAACATCATATTCATGTCAAGAATTTTTTAAAGAAACTATTAGAAAATAATTTATATGTCAAACTCGAAAAATGTGAGTTTGATGTCTCTGAAACTGCTTTTCATGGTTATATTTTATCGAAAGATGGTTTAAAGGTTAATCCTAATAAAATTAAAGCCAATCTTGATTGGCCTGTTCCAACCACAGTTAAGGAAGTTCAATCTTTTATTGGTTTATGCAATTATTATAGGATTTTTATTAAAGATTTTGCTAAAATCGCTCGTCCTTTGCATAAACTTACAAGAAAAAATGTATCTTTTAAATGGGGTCCTGATCAACAGAAGGCATTTGATAAATTAAAAGAGTTGTTCACTTCTGCTCCTATTTTGAGAAACCCTGATAGTAATAAGCCTTTTGTTGTTGAAACTGATGCTTCTAATTTTGCTGTTGGTGCGATTCTTTCTCAAGAATACGATGGTCAACTACACCCAATAGCTTATATAGCTTAACCAAATCAGAAAAGAATTATCCAATTTACGATAAAGAACTTCTAGCAATTAAAGTTGCTCTTGAAGAATGGCGTCACTATTTAGAAAGTGCTTGTCATCCTTTTACAATTTATACCTATCATAAAAATTTGACTTTTCCTAGAAAGCCTGAAATGCTCTCGCAAGGTCAAATCCATTGGTATGAATTTCTCTCTCGTTTCGATTTTAATTTAGTTTATCGTGCTGGTAAGAAGTCTGGAAAACCTGATATCTTATCTAGAAGAAGTGATCATCTTTTTAATTACCCTCAGACTGTTTCTTGTCGTGTTATTAACTGTAATGCTTCTGATGATTGCTTATGTAATTCAATTTTAAATTCATTTAAAGATGATGAATTGTATAACAAAATTAAAACTTTTCTTTCTAGTAATAATAAAGATTCTGCTCCTATTAGAAATATTGATAAATGTGTAATTGATGATGAAGGATTTCTTCTCTATGATGATTTAATCTATGTTCCGGAAAATATTCGTACTAGAATTCTAGAAATGCACCATGATTCGGTAACAGCTGGTCACTTTGGTGTAAATAAAACTTCGGATTTAATTTATAGAAACTTTTGGTGGCCAAAGTTACGACATGATGTTAAGAAATTTATTAAGTCTTGTGAAACTTGTTGTCGTGCTAAAGTTCCAAGGCATAAGCCGTATGGTTTATTATCCCCATTATCCACACCAAATAGAGTTTGGGCTGATATTTCAATGGATTTCATTGTTGAATTACCAAAATCCAAAAATATGACAACTATTATGGTGGTTGTTGATCGTTTAACAAAGATGGCTCATTTTATTCCCCTTCGTTGTCTTCCTACTACTTCAATTGCCGCTTATGCTTTTATTAATTCTATTTTTAAATCGCATGGTTTCCCTGATTCCATTATTTCTGATAGAGGTACCCAATTCACCTCTGAATTTTGGAATAGATTATGTGACTTACTTTGTATCAAGCATTCGTTTTCAACCTCAAACCATCCGCAGACTGATGGTCAAACAGAGAGGGTGAACGCGATATTGGAACATTATCTTTGTTGCTATATAAATGAACGACAAACAAATTGGGTTGATTTATTACCTTTTGCTGAATTCGCTTGTAACAATACCTTACAACAATCAATCAACCAATCCCCATTTTTTGCTAACTATGGATTCAATCCTAGATTTAGTCTAGAAATTCCATCTAATGAAAGACCTCACAGAGCTGATCAAAGAGTTAAAGATATTAATGAAAATATTAAATTTCTGAAAGAGAACTTAGATAAAGCTAAAGAAACTTACAAAAAATATTCGGATCAAAAAAAGATTAACCTCACCTGATTTCCAGGTTGGTAACAAAGTTTGGTTACTTAAAGGAAGTACTACTAAGAATGTTAAGAAAAAACTTGCTAATTAAATTCTTGGTCCTTTTGAAATTGTTGAGAAAATTAGTTCACTTGCTTATAAACTTAAACTCCCAAGTAATATGCGTTGTCATCCTGTTTTTCACGTATCATTACTTGAACCTTATCATAAAAATGAATTTGAAAGCAGAAATAAAAGAAAAAGGAAGAATATTAATTTGACCACTGATACTTTTGATAAAGATCCAGAAAAGATTGTTGATATGAGAAAATATAGAGGAAAGAATCGTTTTCTTGTATCTTGGAAAGGACTTGATTCTGATGAGGATACTTGGATTGATGAAGATCAAATTTATGACAAACAATTGATTCAGGAATATTATCGTCGAACCAAAAAGAATAATTCAAACATAGAAGAAGATACTTTGAGTGATAATGAAATCTATGTTAGACATAGATATCAACCATTTGTAATTGATCTACCAGCAAATGGACTAAATAGTATGTCTCGCAGGAGCTCGACTTAAAGGGCGAGATTGTAAAGATTTAATAAATCTTTAATACATTAAATAGTTTAAATTTTCGTACAATTAATTTATTTAATGTATATGAAATTTTAATTTATTTAATGTATATGAATTATTTTTTTAAAATAAATTTATTGAAATAAAATTTAATTATTTTTTTAAATTGAAAATATTTTTTAATTAGTTTAGTTAACTTAGTTTAGTTTTAAATAGTTAAATATTAATTTAGGAATAATCTTAAATAGTTAATATTTATAAAAATAGTTTTTTAATATTAAATATATAATTAAAATTATTATAAGTATTAAAATAATAAATAAAATAAAGAGTTTAAAAAATTAATTTTAGTTTTAGTAAATTAATAAATAATAAAAATTATTAATTAAAAAATCTTTTATATATAAATAAATAGTTTTATATATATTATTAAATAACATCATATATTAATAATGTAATAAGAAAAAATATAAATACATGTAATTTTTCTCAATTAAATCGATGTATTAGTTATTAACTATCTTACAGTTAATAACATAAAAGAAATTTATAATTAATAAAAAGAATTTAATAATAAAAGAATTTACTTTAATTTTATTTGTTTAAATTGTAGTGTTTTTTTATTGTTATAATTTGTTTTAATTGACAGATTCATTACAGATACTATTGAATATCCCATTGATGATAATTTAGCTAATTTTTTTTATGATCCAAATAATAAAGATGGTTTTATTATTGATTTTATGCATATACAATGTTTTTCTAATGCACTGAACATAAAATATGAAACAAAACAGACGAACGAACATTTATCAGATTATATTAAAGAAAATACAAAAATTCATAACCATTGGTTTATTCTAATGATTTAGTCCATACGATAGGTAATAGTATGATCATCCTTCCTTAGAAGTAATGATCCCTTTAGGTAGTAGTAGTAGTAATAATAATAATTATAATAATAATAATAATAATATTAATATTAATCATAGTTATAATAATATTAATGTTAGTAATACTATTAATATTAATAATAATTATAATTATAATTATAATAATAATAATAATAATAATAACGTTAATGTTAATAATAGTTATAATAATATTAATGTTAGTAATGATATTAATATTATAAATAATTATAATAATATTAATGTTGATAATTTTAACCCTAATGATATTAATAATAATATTAATAGTGATGATAATAACGATTATAGTTTATTTAATAATTCTTATAGTTTATTTAATAATTCTTATTGCTTATTTAACAATAGTTATAGTAATAATAATTTTAATAATAATAATAATAATAATAATAATAGTTTTAGTTTATTTGATAATTTTAATAATTCTTTTAGTGATGAATATAATATTAATAATAACTCTAGTTTTAGTTTATTTAATAATTTTAATAATTCTTTTAATAATGATAATGATAATAATAATAATAATAATGATGATGATGATATTAATGATATTAATAATGATACTTCTACTACAATTAAGAAAAGATACGTTATTAAAAATATAAAACTTCCTTTAATTAGAAATTCTTTTTCAAATAGAATTAATATATTTTCAAAAATAACCTTGCAAAATTCAAAACTCTAATCAGTAAATTTCAACAATCTTCAGTGGAGGTAAAACAAAATGTTATAAATTCCTTCGATGAATTAATTAGGTAGTTTACTTTACCTAGCAATGAGTACAAGACCAGATATTTTATTTGCTACTAGTAAGGCGTCTAGAAAAAATAAGGACCCAACATACGAAGATTGGATAAATGTCTTGAAAATATTTAGATATTTAAAAGAAACAAAATATTATGGACTAGGATTTACTAATAGTATAAATTTAAATGTTTATGTAGATGCAGACTTAGGTGGTGATGAAAAAACTAAAAGATCCACTATAGGATTTATAATCAACATGGGAAATACACCAAATCCATGTATTCAAAGCTCCAACATTGTGTATCAATATCAACTGCTGATTGTGAATACTATAGTCTAAATGAATGTGCTTTAAAGTGTATGTGGTTAAAAAATTTCTAGGAAGAATTAAATACAGGGACAATTATAGTTAAAATAGACAATAAGGTTGCTATATATAATAGTGAAAATAAAACAATAAATACAAAATCAAGACATATAAGCTTAAGATATCATAAGGTAAGAAAATTAGTAAGCTAAAAGAAAATTAAAATAAAATATATATAATCTGAAGATAATTTAACGGACGGCTTAACAAAATATCTCAATGGACCTTTACTTATGAAATTTAGGAAAATGATGCTTTGTAAATTAATAGGAAATTAAACTTACGAGGGAGTGTTAGAAATTAAGTTTAATATTTCACAAATCTTAATAAAATTAATTTAATAATAACTTAATTTTATTATATTTTATAAGATAAAAATAATTTAATAATAAATATGATTTAATATTAGAATTTAATAATAGAAAATAAATATGTGAATAAAATGATGTTTTAAAGGATTAGGAGATAGGTGTAAATTTAATGAATGAAAAATAATAAAAAATAAATAATAGAGTATTAAAAATTAATATATTTTTTAATAAATAAAAAGTGATTAATAAAACAACATAAAATATTTTAATAATTTTTGTTTAGTTTAATTTTAGTAAAGTTTAATAATCAAAAAATTAAATTGTAAATATATAATTAATATTATTAATAATAAATGAATAATAAATGAATAATAAATGGATAATAAATGAATAATAAATGGATAATAAATGAATAATAAATGAATAATAAATGAATAATAAATGAATAATAAATGGATAATAAATAAGCACTTATTCAATTTTTGTCGAAACAAAATGAATGAAAAGCTTATTGAATTAGTTTTAGTTATTTTATAACTTTGTTTAATTTTAGTTTAGTTTTTGTATATTTTATATCGAATATATGTTTAAGTAAATAGGAAGAGTATATTATAATATAATTAAGAAAAAATATAAATTCATGTAAAATTATTTTAATTAAAGAAATGTAGTTGTTATTAACTATTTTGTAATCTGCTTATGACATGATCTAGATTATATCTTTCTAATGAATATAATATATGTTTATTTTTATCAGGAAATTTCCATTATTTCGAATTATTTTTATCAATTTCTTAAGGGTTTAATTTAAATTATCATTAAAATAGTCCAAACCCTTTTGTTTCTAAATATTAAATATTCCTAATATTTATTTTTATAAGAAATCGAATTTAAAATAAAATTGTCAATAACGAAATTTAATTTCAATTGACCTATATAATGAATTTAAATCATAAATCCATTACTATTTGTGAACAAAAATCATTTATTTTACAAATATTTTATAATTCATTTCTTTTTGTTAATTAAGATGGGATCCGTTGGAAAAGATGGGTTATTAAGATATAAAAATGTATTCAAACTATTTTTAGAGAAGCAATGATCCCATTTATTTATTATATTTTTTTTATTATAGGGAACATTGTAATTTAAATAGTATTTTTTTAAAAATTCTTTCAATAATGAATTTTTCTTTTTCTTTTTTATTATTTAATGAAGATATAGACAAAGAAATATTAAAATCTCCTTATATCATCAGGAGAATAAAAAGTTGAAATACTTTTTTTGAATTGAATTGATGATAAAGATGAAGGAAAGTAAACCGCCATTATATTTTTATTAAATATTTTTAATATTATAATATTCGGTGACTTTTAATATGGAAACTTTTTCTTTTAATAATGGATTTATAAAACACATAATTCCATTATTATAGCGAGTACCTCCTTGTAAAGAGACTTAGTCTGATTGGGATACGTATACAAGGTTACACAGACTAAAAATTAATAACTAGGTTAGAAAAATTTTTGCTGGGTATTTTATTTGTTATTTGGTTAGGGTTCTTTTATTATTAAAACAAAATAATTATTTTATGAATCAATAGATTATTTAATTAGAATACAATCCAAATAATTCATATAAATTTTATTTGGTAACACGTAATTAATGTAAAATAAAGAAACTTTGTTTTTTTTTAAAATTAAAATAATTTCATTTATTATTTATTGATATAAAAGTTCAATAATAAAAAGTTCAATACAATTTTTATAAAATAAAAAGTCTTAAATATATTTTCTATAATAAAATTTTCAATTAAAGAATTTTAGAGATAAATTGTCAGAGATAATTTGTCAGAGATAATTTGTCAATAATCTTTTTCAAAGATTAATTTAAAACAAAAACTAAACTATTTATATTTTTCCTAAACTATGTTTACATGGCTTATAATTTTTTACATTTTATTTCTATTATTAATTCCTAATCTAAATAAATTTTTATTTTAATTATTTAATAATAAATTGGATCCCTTGTTTATTTTGTTTTAAGTTTTCTTTAATATTATCTAGATAATTATAAAAAATAAAATATTAGTTATTTTGTAATTAATTTCCTAATCTAATAAGGGTATATTTTATATTTGATATATGTTATTTATATTTTAATAATTAAATTATAATAAAAATAATTATAAAAAATTTTAGTTAATTTTAATTAACACCCTTAAACTTTAAATGTAAATATCTCGACATCTAGGAGGTTTTGAGACCTCGTATGATGACGAAATTATTTTTCTCTTCGCAACCTATTTTTAACCCTCCATCGCGGCGATTTGAGGAGTTATGGACTTTTAAAGTCAAAGCCCATTTTTTATTAACTTTATTTATTTTATTATTTAATATATTCGTTTTTAAACGAATATTTTAAAAGTTTTAATTTATTATAATTTCTTATTTATTATTTTCTAATTATGAAGTTACTAATTTCAATAAAAGTAATTTCAAATTTTATTTTAATTTCATTTTTCTTATTTTTACACTCTTTTTTCTTTAATTGGAGTACTTGCTAATAGATTTGGGTTTTTTAATAATTCTATATAATTTATGATCCATGTTTCAATAATAAATATGATATCATAAATATATAGAAGGCTATTAAAAATATACTTTTGTTTATATTTTGAAAATCCTCTAGCATTTACATATAAAATATTTAAGCGAGGACTAGCACTTTTGCATTGATTTACAAAAGTATTGAAATGGATATTAGTAGTAAGGGGGGAAGAATGATGATTAACATCAACCGTATTATTTTCAACGTCGTAAAGGTTAGGTATAATAGACGGTATATAGTTAATGTCATTCAAATTTTTATAAATAACTCTATAATCAACATTAATAGAATTAATTTGATTTTGGTTTTTACTATTGTAATTATTCAGATTTATATTGTCTTGATTGAATTGGTTCCGAATAATTACTTAAATCAGAATTTACCCCCCCCTTGAATAATATTATTCATGATTAAAGCATTATTATTATTATTATTATTAATATCCATATTATTTATAATATTATTATTTAGGTTAATGTTTTCTTTATCATCAGTTTCCATATTAACTTTATTTAAATTAATATCTTCATTAGTATCCGTTTCCATAGTGTTTCTTTTATCACTATCCTCCATTATTTCATTATTTACTTGCTCTTTATGCATGACTTCATTACCGGTAATAGGCAAGTTCAGTCCTCTTAATATCGTCACTTTTTGCCTCTCCTTCTTTAGTGCATACGCTTGGATCGAAATTATTTAAAATCTCAATTTCGCAGGATTGAAGAACTTTAATTAATTGTTCCTTAATTTTTGTGAACTAATAATTCACAAATATTTTTGTCAACAAAAGAAATATTTTTGAGTTGGCTTGAAGGAATTCCAAGATTTTTTAAAAAAAATCATACAAATCTTGTTTTCTGAGCCTCAATTCTGGCATAAACTTTAACCAGATTTTTTGGTTTTATTTTTCTTCTTGGGCTCGTCTTCAATCCTAAAATGCACTTCATGATGGATTTATCTTTATTCAAGTTTTTTTTAAGTTCTCAGGTAATTCTTCCTGAGATAAAATTTCATTAACGGAATGGTAGACAGGATTATCTTGCTTTTTTGCTACCATTTCATTAATATTTTGAATTCGATCAATTAACTCTTGATCATTAATTGATTTTCCATTCTCCATCATCAGAATTTCATCAGAAGCAACAGCAGCAGCAGAAGACGAAGAAGGGTTAGGGTAAGCAGGATTCGAAAAAGTATTCTTTTCACCGAACGACGAGGGATTATTTTTGGATTTTAGAATTCTATTTTCATCCATTAATTTGTTTATTAATAAATCCTTGCTCATAATTTGTTGCTTTAAATGATTGTTTTCTATATAATTCGGCAGCGGCAGTGGCAATGGCATCAGAAGACGAAGAAGGGTTAGGGTAAGCAGGATTCGAAAAAGTATTCCTTTCACCGGACGAAGAGGCATTATTTTTGGATTTTAGGATTCTATTTTCATCCATTAATTTGTTTATTAATAAATCCTTGCT
This sequence comes from Neocallimastix lanati (nom. inval.), assembly GCA_016946835.1. Lineage (NCBI taxonomy): Eukaryota > Fungi > Neocallimastigomycota > Neocallimastigomycetes > Neocallimastigales > Neocallimastigaceae > Neocallimastix > Neocallimastix lanati (nom. inval.). Next base: position 217,212 of record JACVTC010000102.1, on the reverse strand, counting down.
CATAATTTGTTGCTTTAAATGATTGTTTTCTATATAATTCTTCATCCTGCTTACCCTAACCCTTCTTCGACTTCTTTCTATATAACTCTTGATTTTCTTCAAACTTGTTTATATTCATGTTGCTTGTTATTTTGAATTTTTTATATAATTTTTCTGTTTCATCAATAAATTTTCTTTTAGGGACATAATTATTTTCATCTTTAATGAAACTTGAAATATCAATATTACTTTTAATGTTGTTATTTATATCATTTGTTGAATAATTCAACAGTTTATCAAAAATGTTATTTATGTCATATGTATTATTTGGATTGTTATTAATGACATTATTTTATTAAATTTATTATCTTTGTTATTATTTTCATTATTATCTATAAAGTAATCTACATTTTCATTTTCAACTCTATTATTATCTTGTTTATAACTATTATCATTATTAATATTATTGTCACTTTTAGTTGCATTTGTATTGTATTTGTATTTTGATTAATATTGTTATTTGGATAATCACTATTATTATCATTAGCACTGTTGTTATTATTAATATAATTAAAATCTTTGATATTATTATTACCATCTTTGTTAATATGTATATCTTCTCCCTCGATTTCATAATACAGATTAAAATTTATAAATTCAGGAGGAGATTTGGGAGAAGCACAATTGCCAGGAATGTTTTTAAAGAAGACAATAGAACGAGAAAGAATAATCTAATCATTATAAACATAAATCCTATAAGCAGAAGGGTTAGAATCATAGCCAAGAAAGATACCAGGGAGTGTTGAATTTAAAATTTTTTTTACGAAATTGCTAGGGAATGTAAAAGAAAACTTTACAACCGAAAAAACGAAAATTCGAAAAGTCAACTTTTTTACTATATAATAATTCATAAGGGATAGAATTGTTAATATCACTATGAGGGATACTGTAATAAATCCTTCAATTAAAACAGATTATAACAATAAAAACACTACAATTTAAACAAATAAAAATAATTAATTTCTTTTATTAATAAATTATTTTATTAATTATAAATTTCTCTTATGTTATTAACTGTAAAATAGTTAATAACTAATACATCGATTTAATTGAGAAAAATTACATCTATTTATATTTTTTCTATTACATTAATATATGATGTTATTTAATATTATGTATAAAGCTATTTATTTATAAATAAAAGAATTTTTAATAAATAATTTTATTATTTATTAATTTACTATAACTAAAATTAATTTTATAAACTATTTATTTTATTTATTAGTTTAATACTTTTAATAATTTTAACTATATATTTAATATTGAAAAACTATTATTTATTAATATTAACTATTTAAGATTATTTCTATATTAATATTTAACTATTTAAAACTAAACTAAGCTAATTAAACTAATTAAAAAATATTTTCAATTTAAAAAATAATTAAATTTTATTTCAATAAATTTTATATTAAAAAAATTCATATACATTAAATAAATTAAACTATAATGTAAAGATTTATTAAATCTTTACAGATACGATTGTGAATATAATTAATAGTGTCAACAGCAAAGACATGATTAAGTTTGGCCTCCTCTAAAATAGCATCCTCTTAAAAGACATGATTAAGTTTGGCCTCCTCTAAAATAGCATCCTCTTAAAAGACATGATTAAGTTTGGCCTCCTCTAAAATAGCATCCTCTTAAAAGACATGATTAAGTTTGGCCTCCTCTAAAATAGCATCCTCTTAAAAGACATGATTAAGTTTGGCCTCCTCTAAAATAGCATCCTCTTAAAAGACATGATTAAGTTTGGCCTCCTCTAAAATAGCATCCTCTTAAAAGACATGATTAAGTTTGGCCTCCTCTAAAATAGCATCCTCTTAAAAGACATGATTAAGTTTGGCCTCCTCTAAAATAGCATCCTCTTAAAAGACATGATTAAGTTTGGCCTCCTCTAAAATAGCATTGGGAATTAAGGTATCATGAAGACTTTCAATTCTGCCGTTTTGTTGAGGTGAATAAGGAATGGTAAATTCATGTCAAATATCATTATTGTTACAGAAATCTACAAAATAATTATTGGTAAATTCAGTTCCATTTTCAGTTTGGAGAAATTTGATAGTAGTGTTGAAAATATTTTTAATTTTATTATACCATAAAATAAATTTGTTGAATACCTCACTTTTTGATTTAAGAAAGATTATCCACTCAAATCTAGAATAATCGTCTAAAATAGATAAGAAACGCTTATAGCCATAAAGAGATTCATCATTTATTGTTACAGTATTCCTATATGTTCTTTCGAATGGTTCACTAGCTCTATTGTCATTTTGTTTGAACGGAAAATTTTTAATTTGGTTTTAGCGCATATTTCACATTGTTTCTTGGTATTTATTTTGTTAGGATATTTCTGAGATGGTTAATATTGAAGTAGCAAAGACGTTTATGCCACAAGTAAAGGCTTTCACTATCTGTGTCAGCAATATAATTGAATATCTCATTGTTACTTGGAAATATATTTTTCTCCCTTGACGTCCAAATAGTGTATGTCTTAGTATTATTTGAACATACAGTACATGCTTTCTTATTGATTTTATTGTAGATTGAGACATGATTCTTATTATCATTATTGAAAAACATAATTTTAAATGATTGTTGGTTTCACACCGTTAGAATATGTATTAATATTTCTTGATAAATCTTCATTTTCATCTGGTAAATTATCAGAACTATTAGATTGGTTATTATTATACTGCTTTTTAGTCTTCTTTCAGTAAGTTTTATAAGTATAAGTCTTTGGTTTGTTTTGATGAGTAATTCTGAAAACTCATCAAAATTTCCTTAGAAATTAATATCATTTGATCTTAAAACAAGATCATCTGTTATACTATTATATAAATAATCTATCTTCTCTTGTTCCGATGGTGACGTTTTCAAGACATTCAGTTCCCTAAATCTTGTCTTCATATTCGAAATAAAAATGGATAAAGAAGCATCCTTTCCTTTCCTGGAGTATATTTTTCTTTTTCTAGTGAGTTTTTAATTTTTTCTATCAAGTCATTATCATCATTCACGTTCATACTTGATATTAAGTTGTATATTTCATAGGCAGTCAATGTTATAAAATCAAAATTTTCTGTCAACACCTTAGATACACTATTTATTAAATATTCTTTCACCAACTCATCTTCCTGAATCATATTTTCTGTGAGACTTTCTTCATAGTAAGTGACAATGGTGCCATCTACTAAAGTTAATTTCTTCTTCTGTTCTATACTTAATTTATTTTCGGAGATATTTTTTAATTTTTTCTTTTAAAATACACTCCTGCAGCTTCTTTCCCTTTAACAAAAGGCATAATTCTTGTTTCCATAACTTGAAATTAGAATTATCCAAAATATCCTTTGTAGAGTTCCTTTCGTTGTTTATTTTAGCTCGTTAATTTGACTTAACTTTAATTAGTAATATTATGAAAAACTACTTCACTTTAACTTTATTTTATTTAATTTGATAAATTTATTTATTTATAATATTTTTTTTATTTTAAGATTTCATTAATTAATAAATAATTTATATATCACTATCTAATAATTAAGAGCGCTTGAGACTCTTAATCTGTTGTTAAAGGAAATAAGAAGTTCAAGCAAAGAAAGTTAGATCCATATCAAATTATTAAAAAAGTTAAAATTAAAACTGCCCTGAACCCTTGAAACAATTTAAAAGAACAGAAATAATACTTAACTTTCTCTTTTATCAAAATTTTATTTTTACTAAACCAATCTTCAAGCCAATATACTTATTTTTTATTATTAATATCAATATTATTTTATCCTTACATTATTAATTATTAGTATTAAACTATATATACAAATATTTATTTTTAATATTATTATATTCTTACAAATTATATTCATATCAAATGTAAATACACAATATAGTTTATTAATATTTCTTATATTGTAATAATCAATACTTATAATATAATTCCTAAAACAAAACATAGACTTGCACATATGGGTACCCATCTCCCATATGGCCATACAGTTATTAATTAACTGTAAGGTGATGAGTTATTGGCATACTGTATCAGCTTCGCCGCTCTCAATCGTCGTTACACACTGCCCGGAGATGCATTCCTAACGTTCCTACATATATCTCTAATGACCACGAGCATCAGAACGGAACCATTAACTCCTCCCTAGTGGGTGTAATCATTGGCGATTGGAAATTTTACAATCATCAAGGTCTATGCTTCAATTCAAAGCGTAGTATCAGGGTTGGGTGAAATAATCATCTGAGGGAAAGCCTTATAGACATCACGTGTGGTCTCATGATATCCCAGGATAGAAACCTCATCCGATTATTTGGTGCCATGCCGAGGATTCGAACCCCTCCCTCTACAGTGACCTGTATCGTCCTAACCGACTGGACCAACATGGCATAATATAATTCCTATAATACAGAATGAACAAATAATACTAATTGTGCTAGAATAATATAAATTATTCTAACCTTATAGATTATTCTATTCTATATAATTGGAACTTTCCAATATTCTTCAAATATTACTAAATAGAAATCTTAAGTTAATAAATCACTAATTAACTTATAATTCCTTTTTGAATTATCGATCCGATTCCATTATAATGTATTAAAAATCTTTAGCCAAGAATATTGTCCTTGCCCACTTAATATATTAATATTATATTTCTTTTGTATTATGTTATATTGAAAATAATCAAATCTATTTAATTAGTTATTAAAATTTTCGTTATCAATTTAAATTTATTTTTAATTACTAAATTTAACTAAACCACAATAAAATATTCTGTATAATCTCTTTATTTTTATTTTATATATATTAGTATTAAACTATTATTAAATAATTAATAATTCAATAATATATAACTACTATTTATGACAATAATATTATTAACTAAAATAATAATTCAATTTCAATTTAAATGTTTTATATATAAAAATAATTAGTAATTAGTTTATTAAAAAAATAGTTAGGCTTTACAAATTTTAATTTGATAAAAAAATATAAATACATGTAATTTTAGTGAAATAAAATATAATCAATAACTTTCTTTTTATTAAATAAATAATTATATTATTATTTTTCTTTTATAAATTTAAATAAATAAATATTGATTTTAAAACAAATTATTTTTTTTTATTGTAATTTTATTATTTGTGTTAATTATTATTATATTCCTAAAATTATATGAACCATACCATGAAAAATTGGTGGAGATATCGGGGAATATAATAATAAATTAATACATTGGGGATAAAATTATAATATTAATAAATAATTTTTCTAATAAAACAAATATTTTTTTAAAAAAGAAAACAATTTTTATATTTTTAACTAATTATTATTAATTGTTAAAAATATTAATTAATATTAAATTAAACTAATATTCGTGCATAGATTTCCGGGTTAAGTTTATCCTACATAGTAATTGGGCTAGTAGGCTCTGGACTGCTATTTTTTATATTGAAAATAGTAACCGTGGCACACGCGTGGCATGACACCTTTCAAGAGGTAAGCTGCACGTCAGACAGTGTGTACTATCAGATTGCACGATTATTATAATTTAATAAGTGATTAATAATAATAAATAATTAATAATTTTATTAGTTAAAAGATTTATTTTTTTTTAATTTTTTTATTTTTACTTTTTTATAACAATTTATACATTACGAGGTTTAGCATTCTATAGATACAATAAATTTTATTTTATGAGAACATCCAGTACTTCCAGTACTCCAACAGAGAGTACTCCAGAAAGTAAGCTTAGCTTCAGAGAATTAAAGAAAGAATTAAAAGATTTTGAAAAGCTTACTAAACAAAACCTTGACATCAATTCCTGGGCAAATGAGTTAAAGGCATGGATAAAATACCAACATATCAAGGATCCTGAAACTATTTTTACTGCTTGTATATTAACGGCTTCTGGAGAACCAAGAGAAATTATCCAAGAACTAGAAGATGGAAATGACCTTACTGAAGATGAAGATTCTGATTTCGATAGCGATAGTGAAGGAGAAGATGATGAAGAAAGTGAATCTACTAGCACCTACCCAAGCCTTGATGAAATCATAAATCATCTGAAGACTTTCTATGGACTTAAAGAAGATCAAACCAATTTGTTACGAGAATTACGTTCCATGAAAATAAAGAAGAACGAGAAAGTTAAAGATTTTAATGTCCGTTATAGATCTTTGTACCATAAATTGGATAAAAAGAGAAGAAGAAAAATTAGTGTTTTAGATTATGCAGATTCCTTAACCAATAATCCTGACGCATGGAGAAAGGTTATGCTTAAAGACCATATTTCTATTACCAAAGCGTTCGCTATAGCCGAAAAAGTTGATCGTTTATCTATTAAAAATAGTACTGAATATTATGATAAGACTCATTACAATCTCCTTAACTCTAAAAGTAATTTTAATAAGAACATTTCAAATGATTTTAACAAACCAAAAACCCACAAAAATGTATCTATAGAAAATATCACTAACAAGATGAAAGAAATGAAAATTAGTACTTGCTGGTTTTGTAGCAATGAAGGACATACCAAACGAAACTGTCCTAAATTAAATTCTATATTGGAAAATAACCGCAAGAAGTTTTATGAAAATCATTTAAACCACTAAAAGGGAGTAGAAGCACTCCCATCGTCAAAAAAATTGCTTCAGTCTGCCATCGTCCCAAAATAGTTGACTTAAAAGAAGATGATGATTATGAAGAAACTGCTGATTTCCAAGAAGGTACTACTACGGATTATTACGAAGATTTTGATGATAAGTCGGATGGTTCCAAAGAATTGAATTACTTAGTAAACGTTATAAAGAGAAAGGCAAATCATAAAGATGAAGAGACTAGTGACCAAAGAGAAAAGAGGGTTCACCGTAGTCTAAGAGATGATCCTAAGCCAATAGTTACTCCAGGTTTACGAAAACAAAAAGAAAATCAATTAAGGGGAACATCGCGACCAGTCAAAAAGCCAATAACTCAATTACATCCTTCGATTATGGTTCAACCTAGAATAGAAAAAGAAAAGAGAATTGAGAAAGAGCTAAGAGATAAGGAAAGAGCTAGTACTAGTACTTCTGTGGAAAATAATAATAATAGTAATGTTAATGTTATTAATGAAGAAACTTCTCAGGAAGAAAATAATTCTAAACAAACTTTAAATAAATTAATTCAAGAAAAATCATCAGAAAAGTCAACTGAAATTATGCCAACTAGAATTCCAAGAAGAATACAAATGCAAACTGATTGTGATAGTTATGACGTGATCAAAGATTTAAACTCCAGTAATTGCAATATTACATTTGGACAATTATTGGACGTTGCTCCAAAGATACGGTCTCAAGTATCACAAGGACTTAAATTAGAAAAGAATAATACTAAAATTTCAGGTGCAGTGGATAATATGTGTGCTACTACAATAATAACGAACAATATAGATCATACATATAAAAGTAAACATCATGAACCACAAGAAGATGATATTGCTATGGTTGATGTAATAGTAGATGGAGTTCGTGGTAAGGCTTTAATAGATTCATGTAGCAACTTAAGTATTATCACAAAGCAATTTTTAGATAAATTACCTTATCAGTATGAACCTATAGGAGTTAGTGCAGGACGAATACGTTTAGCAACAATGAATGATGATTACTCAGAAGATGTGTTAATCAAAGTTCCCGTAAAAATTAATGAACTAGAACTACTTGTTACGTGTAGAATTATAGACAAGGAGGATCCATTCTATGATATATTAATCAACCTCAAAACTCAAATTGATAACCAGTTATTTATACATCCAATTAGATATAGTCTTTGTCGATTTAATGATCAAGGTTTAATTGAAGAAATTGCACCTATTAATAATGAATATGATGACGAAGAAAAATTATTATGTGTAATCAAAGCATTGAATCACCAAGAAGCTAAGCAACAATTGAAAACGATTGAAGGATTACCACCCATAAAATATATATATGACACAGTTTTTCAAAGTACAATTAATTCAAATTATAGAGAAGCTATTACTAAATTACTTGAAGAATATATTGATATAATTGCAACTTCTTCTGAAGAATTAACACCTTCAGATTTATCACCACACAAAATTATTCTTAAGGAAGGAGTTAAACCTATTAAACAAAAATTTTATCGACTTAGTAAATTAAAAACAGATATCTTAAAAGAAGAATTAACCAAACTCATATATAAACGATTAATTGAACCTTCATGTTCAGAATGGTCATCACCAGTAGTACTTGTGCCTAAAAAGAACGGTAAATGGCGCCTGTGTATTGACTATAGGAAAGTAAATGAAGCAACTAAGAAGGATTCTTATTCTTTACCAAATATTGAGGAAATTTTTGATAGCTTAGATGGAGCAAAAATCTTCTCAACATTAGATCTTTATTCCGGTTATCATCAAATATTAATTGATGATGATAGTGTTGAAATCACTACCTTTACAACTAAGTTCGGAAACTACCAATTCAAGGTAATGCCCTTCGGTTTAACAGGTGCTCCAGCTACATTCCAAAGAGAAATGAACCGTATACTATTTCCCTTAATAGGAAAATGCGTCTATAACTTTATAGATGATATTTTAATCTACTCAAGAACTGAAGAAGAACACCTAGAACATCTTAAACAAGTCTTAGAAATATTCAAGGAACATAAGTTAAAAATCAATATCGAAAAGTGTTCTTTCATGCAAACTGAAGTAGAAATACTTGGACATAAAGTATCCTCAGAAGGTTTAAGTCCATTGGAAAACAAAGTTGAAGCTATTAAAGAATGGAAGGCTCCCTCTAACATTCATGAACTTCGATCATTTTTAGGAGCCATTGGATATTATAGAAATTTTATTAAGGACTTTGCAAAAGTTACTGCTCCTCTCTGCACTCTATTAAGAAAAGGTATTAAGTTTGAATGGAAAAAGGAACAAGAAGAAAGTTTTAAAATTCTTAAGGAAAGATTAATCAATGCCCCAATATTAAGATTTCCTAGATTTGATAGAGAATTTATTATAAGAACAGATGCTTCCTATGATGGAATAGGCGGTGTGCTTTTACAAAAGGATGATGAAACTGGAAAGGAGCATCCGGTTCATTATATTAGTAGAAGTTTATCTAAATCGGAAAAGAATTATGGAATTACGGATCTAGAAGGTGCCGCTCTAATTTACTGTATTAATAAATTAAAATCTTATATTATGGGAAATCCTAAGCAAACTATAGTATATACAGATCATAGACCATTAATCGGATTACTTAAAAGTAAGGAACCACAAAATTCTCGTCATACTAGATGGTGTTTGACTGTCAGTATGTTAGGAATTGATTTACGATATGAAACTGGAAAGAATAATGTTGTCGCAGATGCTTTATCAAGAATGAAAAATGAAAAAGAAAAAGTTGTCTTAACAACACAAATTATCAAGGAACAAGATGAAAACCTGCTTTCAAGAACCATTAAGGAATTTATTGAAGAAAAATTTACGACAATTGATGGTGTGGACTACTTTGTTGATGGCAATAATTATAGAAAATTAGTTACAGATACAAAAGAAAAACTTCAATTAATTTTTCAAGCACACAGTATAGGACACGAAGGCTATTACAAGACATACCAACGTTTGAAAAAGAGCTACTATTGGAACAATATGGTTAATGACATTAAGCGAATTATAGGTAAATGTGAAAAATGTCAATTAAATAAATCTCAACCATACCCTGAACCAACGGAAGATAAACCAACTGAAGTGGAAGGACCATTTACACACTTAGGATTGGACATTATAGGACCTCTAAGTAAAACCAGAAATAATAATCAATATATAATCGTTGTGGTTGATTATTTTACTAAATGGGTTGAGGCAGAGCCCACTGAAAATGTTACTTCTCAGGATGTGATAAAATTTTTAATTAATGTATTTGCTCGACACGGTGTACCTCAAATTATCACTACTGATAATGGAACACAATTTACATCAGATATGACAAAAATCTTCCTTGATTTATATGATGTATATGTTAAATTTATCACTCCATATCATCCTGAAAGCAATGGTTTAGTTGAGAATCGTAATAAAGAAATTGGAAAATTATTACGATTACTAGGACAACAACACAAAGAATGGGATGAAATTTTACCATCTGCACTTTGGGCTTTAAGAACTACTAAAAACTCAATCACCAACCATTCAAGTTTTGAATTAGTTTATGGAAGGGAGGACCAACAACCTTTTGACATTGCTACCAGACCAACTAAGGGTATAAATAAGTCTTCTGACGAAATTCTACTGGAAAAATTTGTATCACACTACCAATGGGTAATGGAGGCCGCATCTAATATCAAAAATGCTTCGAAGTATTGGGCTACTAGGAGAGAAGAAAAGACCAGTATGAATCAAGCTAAAAGAATAAAACCAGGTGATTTAGTACTAGTAAGAAACTTTAATCGAACTAAATTAGAACCTTACTTTGTTGGACCTATGAAAGTGGTAAAGAAACAATTCAATACAGTCACTTTAGCTGATCCTGCTACTAATATACAAATGAATCGTAATGTTCATTTGAAAAATATTGTCAAGTTTAACTCAGCTTCTACCTAGCTTGAGTCTTAGCGGGGGCATCTTAATACAGAATGAACAAATAATACTAATTGTGCTAGAATAATATAAATTATTCTAACCTTATAGATTATTCTATTCTATATAATTGGAACTTTCCAATATTCTTCAAATATTACTAAATAGAAATCTTAAGTTAATAAATCACTAATTAACTTATAATTCCTTTTTGAATTATCGATCCGATTCCATTATAATGTATTAAAAATCTTTAGCCAAGAATATTGTCCTTGCCCACTTAATATATTAATATTATATTTCTTTTGTATTATGTTATATTGAAAATAATCAAATCTATTTAATTAGTTATTAAAATTTTCGTTATCAATTTAAATTTATTTTTAATTACTAAATTTAACTAAACCACAATAAAATATTCTGTATAATCTCTTTATTTTTATTTTATATATATTAGTATTAAACTATTATTAAATAATTAATAATTCAATAATATATAACTACTATTTATGACAATAATATTATTAACTAAAATAATAATTCAATTTCAATTTAAATGTTTTATATATAAAAATAATTAGTAATTAGTTTATTAAAAAAATAGTTAGGCTTTACAAATTTTAATTTGATAAAAAAATATAAATACATGTAATTTTAGTGAAATAAAATATAATCAATAACTTTCTTTTTATTAAATAAATAATTATATTATTATTTTTCTTTTATAAATTTAAATAAATAAATATTGATTTTAAAACAAATTATTTTTTTTTATTGTAATTTTATTATTTGTGTTAATTATTATTATATTCCTAAAATTATATGAACCATACCACCTAAAACTATATAATTTTCAAAATAATATTTAAAATATAAAGTAAAACGCATTTATAATAAATAAATTAAACATCATTAAATATTATTTTAACAAAAAATACTCAAATATATCTTTATTAAATATTATTTCATTTTTTTATTATTTATTAAAAATTTAAATATTATTATTTATTTATAAAAAATAATTTAAGCCACACTTACATTAACAGTATTTTAAAGTATGCCATATTTCATTTAAAGCCACGTTACGAAATGCACTACATCATGTATCTTTATGATGGTTTAAGTAAGACTTCGTCCCTTGAAGTTGGCAATTTTTTTTTTTTTTTTTTTTTTTTTTTTTTTTTTTTTGAATTTTGAAATTATTATTATGAAATTTGAAAATTTAAATTTCGAATTTTTGAAATTTGAATTTTTGAAATTTAATTGAATTATAATTAAATTATATATATATATATATATATTTTTTTTATATTTGTAATTCCTGATAATACACGTTGTATTTTTCCTATTTTTATTAAAAAATTTTAATAATAAATAAAAAAAAATAAAAGTATATTTCATATAAAATTTTATCTTTTTTATTTAATATTATAATTTTTAGTATAATATTGAAATATTATATATATAATAAAAATTACAAATATTATTATAAAATTGAAATTAATATTTATTAATATTTAAATAATTTATATATGTAATTTTTTACATATCATAGACATCATAAACTAGAATTAGATACTATATTAGAATAATTTATAAATGAAATTTTTTTACATTTTTTTGTTTACTAAAAAAGTATGTATGATTAAATATCAATAAAATATTCTCATAAAAAAAGAGTATTTTACATATCATGGACATCACAAATTAAATTATTATATTTGAGTGTGGTTTATTAAACATAATATAATTTTTTATTATGTTATATGTAAAAAAAAATTGCGGAAATTTTTCCACTCACGAAGAACATCACCATTTCCTGTTATTATATCTAATATATTTCCTTTATATTTATGAAGAATATTTTGCTTAATGATAGTGTGATATTTACCCATTAAAATAGTTGAAGAAGGTGCAAAATATTTTAAGATTTATTTTTACGGAAGGAAGCAATTAGTATACTATTAAAGGTGTTTATTAGAAGTATATTTGTCTTTCTGCTCTTTAACGAATGAATTGGTATCTAAATTAATTTCCACTATGAATATAATTTTTTTCTCTCTAACTCTATAATAAGAAATAACACGATTTTTGATTTTTGATTGGTATATCATCAATCATATTCAAAATATTCTCTTTTTCAAGATAAATATTATTTGAAAAATTGATTTTTAAATGTTTCTTATTATCGAAAGTTGTCATATCAGTTCGAACATCATTTTTCATTAAAAAGGATCGTATTTTCTTAATAATAGGTGTGATATATTTTAAAATGAGTATTTTTTGTATCTATATCTTTCATTTCTTTATATATTATATTCTCTATAATTTTATTTTTTAAATTATTCTTTTCGATATACTTGTTTTCTATTTCCAAATTATAATTAATAATATTATCATTATTAATAATACTTTATGATTGATAACATTTTTCATTTTTTATATACATTTTTATTTAAAATTTATAATTCAATATTATTTGTATCTCTACTTTCAATTTCATTTTTATTTTTTAATTTTATTTGTGACCTCATTTTTTAAATACTCTTAAAGATGTGATGAATTTATAACTCTAAAGACGCTTCGATACTAAGATTAATTATGAAAATAAATTAATAGAATGACATCATGGTAATTTTTTTTAGTATATTCCATATGATTATATTTAAAATTTTTGTGATTTCTTACTACCAATTAAGCTAACAATCAAACTAATGTTCCCGCTGTTTCAAGCGATGCTTCTACAAGACCTTCCACTACTGCTGTTTTTATGCCTCTCCCCTTATTATTTACGATAATGAATTAATTGCCATAAAAACAATAGTATTATTAGCAAATAAACAATTATAAAAAAAAGTAAACTAGGATATTTAAAAATTGTTATGGAAATTAAATTAAAAGATTTAATTATTTTCATTATAGTATACAAATAAATATTAAAAAAAAAATATGACAATTATTTATATTTACATAGAATTATTATTTTTAATACATGAAAAAAAAATAGAAATAATTATATTATTGGATTATTAAAAATAAAAAAAAAAAAAATAAAATAAACATAAAGTTTTAAACCATTAAATATATAATAAAAAATTATAGAACTTTAAAAATAATTGTGAAGCCTTCAAATCAAAAAAAATGACAAAACTACTTTGAGTATTCAATTAATCATATTATATTTTATTATTATAATAATATTTTATATTATATTATATTATATTATATTATATTATATTATATTATATTATATTTTTATTTATATTTTATAAATTATATAAAAACTTATATATATTTAACATATATTATTGAATATATACTTATTATTATTTTTTTTTTAAATATATATTACAATAATGTTCAACTTGGTCTAAAGCTTTTGATAAAAGATCCTCCCCAATGTTAAATGAAATATTTTAAAACGTTCTCATTTTGAAGAAATTTGTACTTCAGAAATAAATAATATTGTTTTCTGAAAAATTTAAAATGGTTTTTAAGTTAAAAAAATTTTTTTTTTTTTTTAATTTTAATAAATAATAAATAATTCTAAAATTCATACAATAATTAACTTTTTTTTTTTTTTTTTTTTTGGTAGATAATTTGATTAATATTGATATACATATAATATAATTGATAATATATATAATATTTATTAAACTATTTATTTAATTAAAAGGTATTAGTATGTTATATATTATAACAATAACCATAATAATAATAATAATAATAATAATAATAAATAATACTAAATATTGAATGTTTATTTAACAGAAAGAAAAAATTTTAAAAAAATTTTTAATCAAATTTGAATCATTAATATTTAGTATTTTATTTATTTATTTATTTATTTTTTATTTTTTTATTATTAAAATTTTTTCATGCAATAAAGGGTACGATAATATAAGAATTTATGAAAGATATTTCCCTTGCATTAAATAATTTTTTTTTTTTTTTTTTTTTTTTTTTTTTTTTACATATCAAGATATGATTCTGGAACGACACCTTCTTGTTTTCCCTTCTTAATCTATAATGTATAAATAAATAATTGGTTACAATGATTATAAATATATATACACAAATTACATAAGATGTTGGTTTATAATATATTTACTTTAACCCATCCTGCTTCTTTTTGCCCAAGAACTACAACAGAATCACCTTTTTTAAGAGCAATCTCATCTTTATTTTCTGGATTAAATGAATATAAAGCCTTTTTAATCGGAGCAATATAGTTGTATGGGACATAACCTTCACCATGATCAGTTTTAACTTTAACCCATCCATCTGATTTTTCTATATATACATATATGATAATTTATATTATTTTTTATTAATTTACAATATTATATGTTAATATGTTAATAATTTTCTATTTTAAATTAAATAAATAAATAAATAAATAAATATATATATATATATTTTATACAAAAAAAAAAAAAAAAAAAAAAAAAAAGGATTATTTTTTTTGGCTTACGTTTAATTATTTTTACTTGATCGCCAATAGAGAGTGCCACTTCATCATCTTGTTCTGGAGTAAATTTAAATATAGCACACATATCAAATGAAGTATCAGGAGATTTTTCAGCAATTTCATCCGGTGGATTTGATGACAATATAGATAATGATGATGCTGATGCTGATGCTGATAGTACTTCACTATTTTTATTTTTTAATTCTTTTTCCTTATCATCTAATGAAATATTATCATTATTTGAAATTTCATTTTTTTTATCTGGTTCTTCATATTTTTTAAGTGACTGTTTTTCATTCATAATTGAAACTTCCTCTCTCATACTATCTGATTGTTCACTTTTTTTACTCGTTGATATATTCCTTCTAATGGATAAATCATCTCTTGAGTTATCTGATAGTTCATCATCATCCTTAATTAATTGTTCTTCTCTTTTAAATGATAGTTCTTCTTTACTATTTATGGATTCCATTCTTTTAATGGATGATTCGTCTTTCATAGTATTTATTTGTTTTAATTGTTTAACTTTTTTATTTGTTGATTCATTTCTTTTAATTGATGATGTATCACTTATACTATTTGCTTTTTCAATTTTTTTATTTAATGACATATTTCTTGCAATCAATGATTCATCTCTTGTATGATTTGATGGTTCATTATTTTCAACAAGCTGTTCTTCATTTTTATTACCTAATTCTTCCTTGCTATATGTCGAATCATCATTTTTATTTAACGATTCATTTAATTTATTTAATGATTCATCTATTGTAGAATTATCCGATATAGTATCCTCTTCTAGAATATACTGTGAATCTATAATAAAAAAAATTATTTTATCATATTTTTATTTTTTTGTATTTATTTTATTATATTTTTATTTTATTATATTTTTATTTTATTATTTTGATTAACTTGTTATTTATTATATATATATACATATATTTATTAATAAAAATAGATTAATATTGTACTTACTGTTTACACTTGAATAAATTAATTTTTTATCAACTTTAATACCAGTACAACGTTTAGGAACTTCTGATTCACATTTATTTTTATGACATATAAATGAACAAGATTTACATTTTAAACCATTACCTCTAACTTTTTCATGACAATAATCACAAACGGCATTAATAAACATTTGGACTTTGAAATCATGAGGATTTTCTAATTTTTCATTTTCAATAATACCTGTAATAACTTCTATCTTAGATTTTTTAATAACAATTGGAATTTCGTCCATATGCACTATATTCCATAATTTAGTTTGCTCTTCCATTACAGATCGACAATTCACATTTGATGGATTAATATTGTAAGCATGATTATGTGTTTTTGAATTGTTAAACCTGCTCTTACTAATATTAAATTTTTCTTGATCTTTTGTTAATTGACTTATTAAACTATCTTTAAGATTACTGAGGTAAATAGAAGATTTATTGGTGATGGTGTAATTTCCTTCTTCATTAAAATATCTAACAAATTTTTCAATTTCAAGAGGAATAATATCCTCTTTCTTTTCATTTTCAAAAACAATATTATCATTATTTGAATTAATAATATTTATATCTTCTAAAGCGTTATTAAAATTATTTTTTATATCTTCTGTTAATTTTTGTTCTAATCTAACATAATCTTGGGTATAAAGTTGAAAAGCATTAATAATACATTCTTGACATTCTTGAAGATTCTGGGAAGAATTTATAATATTTTTATTTTATTTTATTATTTATTTATTAATTTTTTTTATAAAAAAAATTTTTTTTTTTTTGAAATAAAAATTATATTAATAATTATATTAAAATTCATTAAAATAAATAATTTTATATTAATATATTATTTTATATTCTAAAAAGTTAATAATATTATTTATAAAAATATTATTTTATATAATTATGTTGAAAAATACATTAAAAAGATCTGGAATATATTCATTATGAACTTTTTTTTTTAATTCATTTAAACTATGCAAGGATAATAGATATAAATTCTATAATATATAATAGAGATAAAAATAAAAATATTATATATTTAAATTAACATATTTAAATATTTTTTTTTTTAGTTTTAAGGTGAAAAAAAAAAAAAAATAAACCTATTGGAATAAATACCTTTTTATTATCCACATCAACTTGAGCTCCATCAATTTTTTTTACACTTTTATCTGTAGATGATTCAACATCACTTAAAGTACTATCTTTTCTAGTAAGTTTTTTTTTCTGATTACCCAATAAATCACAACTGTCAAAATATTTTTTCTTAGCCTTTTTTATATATTATTAATTTATTTTATTATTATCATTATGAACATCTTTAAAATTTTTTTAATATATTATGTCAAATATTTGTATTATAAACATACATTATTTTTTTCTATTACATATTCTTCAATTTTATTGTTGATATTTTTTAAATTTTGTATATACTATTTATTATCAATTTATAATATATAAAATATATAGGTAAGTATATTATTAAATATAATATTTTTTTATATTTTATTATATTTTTGTTTTTATTTTTATTTTTGTTCGTATTAATTTATTCTATTCTATTCCATTTAATTATTTTTTGATTGTAATTACATTTTTCTTTTCATCTTCTTTAATGACAATTTGAGTTTTCATTTTATCGATAGTACTTCCAAGTTTATCACAAAATTTTAGTCTATAATTGTTATTTTCTTTCATTTGATTTAAAAGTGAACTCCATGCTTTAATATAAGAACTTTAGTATAAAAAATATTAAAAATAGTATATAATTTTTTTTTTTTTGTAAATAATTTTTATTTAATTTTAACTAATTATTGCTATTTTATTATTAGTTATATTTAGACACCTACAAATAATCTTTACTTTTAAATTCATTAGATGGAGTTGTTGGAGTTTGTGGACTATTCATTGTTGGTATATGCGTTGTTGGTGTTTGTGGTCTTGAATCTGACATTACAGAACCTTCATTACCAGCACCTATAGAATTGGGAGCATTTAACAAGAGATTTAAAGACTGCTTTTTTTTATCTAATCTTTGTGAAAATTTTTGTATCAAAGTATCTGATTCTTTTGCATGTTTTCTCTCCAATTCACTTTTTTCTTTTAAATATTCTCTATTTATATATTTGTTTATGATAAAAATTACATATTATATGGGGAAAAAAAAATAAATAAGTTTTAATTGAATTTAGTTAAATTATAATATATTATCAATTCAATTAATATATTACCTAAATTCATTGAAAAAACCAATATCTATTATTTTAATATTTAATATTTATATTATTAAAAGAAAAATATAATAAATTTTAATTTTTAATATATTTAAAAAAGTTTGTTTTTCAATGTCATTTTAAAAGTTATATAAAACATCAAAATTCATACTAAAATTTATATAATCATCTATTGGTTTAATATCTTGAAAGGTTTCTCCATAAGTCATATTAGAATGAATTATTGCAAACACAATAATAAACTGTATAATGTTCCTCCTTTCTATTTATTATATAATTTTATAATTTTAAAATAAATCGTATGAGAATATATATTTACTTAACACTTAACATTATTAATTTTTTAAATTTACTCAACCACTTATGTTAAAAATAAAAATTTTAAAATTCAATGTTTAAAAAATATTAAAAATAAAATTTATTATAATTTATTACTATAAAAAAAAATAACTTTTTTAGCTTTTTTTAAATTAAATTTTTTATAATATTTTTTTTATTTATATATATATATATATATATATATTTTTTCTCTCATATTATGATTATTATTATTATTTATCATTTTATTTATTATGATTATGATTATTATTTATTATTTATAATTATTAATAATTAAAATTTAATGAAGTTCTTTGCTACTTTATTTAATTTTATTATTTAATTTTTATAATTTATTACTATAAAAAAAAATAACTTTTTTAGCTTTTTTTAAATTAAATTTTTTATAATATTTTTTTTATTTATATATATATATATATATATATATATATTTTTTCTCTCATATTATGATTATTATTATTATTTATCATTTTATTTATTATGATTATGATTATTATTTATTATTTATAATTATTAATAATTAAAATTTAATGAAGTTCTTTGCTACTTTATTTAATTTTATTATTTAATTTTTTTTTTTTTTTTTTAAATAAAAATAAAAATAAAAATTAAATTTAGAAATTTAGAAAATAATAGGATTTCTTCTAATCTAGATTCAATTGGTAAATTAAAAAAAAAAAAAAAAAAAAAAAAAAAAAAAAAAAAAAGTAGGCATTGAAAATAAAAATTATTAATTTATGCATATATTTTAATTAAAATTAATTTTAATAATTATATGAATTCATTATAAACTAAATATCTATTTAGTGTTCTAACTGGTAATTCCATTAAAGGTAGTCTTGAACCGTTATGTAATTTTATTAATCCTTCAGGATTGTAAATGAAAAATTTTTTTAAATTATTTTTAAAAATTTATTATAATTACAATCTTTTACTATTTATTATTAAATAAATTTAAATTTTATTACATTAAAACATATATATACTAAGATACTTTTTTTTTTATGGAAATGGTAATAGTAATAGTCATGAACTATTGGCAAAACTAAGACAGTGTAACTTGAAATAGTTTTTATAAAGATATTAATATTATTCATCTTTATTTTAAAATATAAAAATTAAAATTAAAAATATATATATATATACATATATAATATTTAATTTAAATGTAGATATCTATCTGACAATGATTTTAAATTAATTCAAGAATCCTTTGAAAATTTAACTGAACTTTCATATATGTATAAATAAATATTTTTTAAATATTTTTTTTTATATAATTAAAAAATATAATATATATTTTGTTTTCATTTTTATTATCGCATTTAATAAAATAATTTTTTTATAATAAATTAAAATGATTTAAGAAATAATGTAAATTTTGAAGGAAAAAATTTATCAAATAAAAATTTAAATGTTTGTAATTAATTCCATAAAAGCAATAAAATTTATGAAACTAAAGTTTGTGCTAAACTATTATATAAAATAATTTTTTTTCTTTTTTTTTTTTAATTTTCACTCTACACTAAACCTATAATCTAATTTTAGAACAAAAAAAAAATAGAACAAAAAAAAAATATAATCAATTCATCCATTTCATTAATAATCATTTCATATTTATATCTTTATATATTTTTTTAGTGTATAATAATATTTAATTCATTTTTAAAATAAAAATTAATGTCATCCATCATTATTAATTTTTTTTTTTTTTGATTTATTTATTTATTCATTTATTTGTTTATTTGTTTGTTTGTTTGCTTGTTTGTTTGTAGAATTTGTAATTCAAATCCTTTTACGATAGGAGTTATTCAAGATATAATCACTAATTAAATATGGTTAAATATACCTTTTTGTTATATATTATTAACATACTGTTATCTTTTTTAAGTTTATTAGTGAAAGAAAATTCAATGATTTGTAAAGATGTTAATTTAGTTATTGTAATTTTGTAGGATATTGAAAAAAGTATTATTAAGAGAAAAAGAGTTTTTAAATGAATGAAAATTATTTATCGAAGAAATATTATTTTACTATAAGTAATGTTCTGTCAAATAATACAACAACTCCATCTTTGATTAATAATAATTATTTATCATGATTATTATTTAAACTAAAGATTAGTTCAGGAATTTTTTTTAATAAATTATTTTCTCTCATATCATTAAGTATATATAAAAGTTATTAAGATAATTATCACAACTATCACTAAAAATATATATAAATATATATATAAATAGAAAAAGTTATTTATAATTTAAATAAATATCATATCTTTTTTTCTTTCTTTTCTTTTTTTAATTATATTTTTTAAAATAAATAATATATAAATATATATATATATTTAATTGATTCAATTCATAAATATAATATTATTATTATTATTTTTTATTAAAATGTAATATTATTTTATTTTATTTTTATTATTATTTTTATAATAGATTATATTTATAATTTAAAAATATTAAATACATTATATATATTTAATAAATAGAAATATAAATATATATAATGTATTTAATATTTTTAAATTATTAACTTATAATAGTTAAAGAGATAATAATGACAATATAAATTTCATTTTCATTTTTTATATTGAAAGAATTTCTTTCAGTATTTTATTAAAAAAAAAAAAAATGTGGATTAAGCAAAATAAAGAAGAAAAAAATTATTATTTATTAAATATTAAATTATAGAATTATCATGATATTATAAAATTATGCTGTATATTGTAGTATGTACTAAACTCTATTAAATATTATATCATGGTGAATATCTCTATTCAATTCTATTTTATATTCCTTATTGTATTATTTTCTATACTATGATAGACTTAAAGAATTAAATAGTTAACGAACAAACTTATATATGAGGAATACTACAGTATATACTCATCATTATTAAGTTTTATTTTAATATTCATTTCTTTAAATCTTTTCACATAATAATTATGAATATACAGTGTTGTTACATATTATTATTATTATTATTATTATTATTATTATTATTATTATTATTATTATTATTATTATTATTTTTATTATTATTATTATTATTTTCTTTTATTTCATAAATTTTATTTTATTTTATTTTTTTATTTCTATTAAATTAAATTCAAAATTTTGACAGGTAAAAAGGGTATTATTATTTTTTTTTTTTTATATTAAATGAATAAAAAAAAAAAAAAAAAATTGGTTAATATAAAGAATATAAATATTATTATTATTTGACTATTTACATTATAAATGTTCTTAAATAATAATTTATAAAAATATGTTCTGAATAATAACAGTTAGTGTTAATATCGTAAATATTATTAAATACTTTACACTTTTTTTTTTTTTTTTTTGAAATAACTAAAATCAAAAAAGAAAAAGGAAAAAGGTTTACTACTATTAATAATAATATGCGAAAATGACTTCATCAAAAATTCAAAATTTAATAATAAATTTGAAATAATAATAATAATGAATAATAATAATAATAATAATATTAATAAAATAATAATAAATAATAATATTAATAAAATAATAATAAATAATAATGTTAATAAAACAATGATAATAACTAATAACTAATAAATAATAAATAATAAATAATAAATAATAATAATATAATAATTGTAATAATAAAAATAAAAAAAATAAAAAATAAAAACATATTAAATAAAATATTAATAAATAAGGTTTAGAAATTCTTTATACGGACGGTAAAAAAAAAAAAAATTAAAAGAAAGCTCGGAATTATTCAATTTATAATTAATGGTTAAACCTTCAATAATTTAAGGGACGATTTAGATTAGTATTGGTATTGGTATTAGTAACAAGACAGAACCTTTTTTATTAATAAAAAAAAATCCTTTCCAATTTATGTGTATATTTTTAATTGTATCAACAAATTTCTTGTAATAGGACCAAGATATTTCACCATTTCCAAATGTCCATGTCTAGTAATGTTCACGTTTACCAGAGTTTTTAAATTCGTTATCATTATTTATATATATATATTTTGATCAATTTTTCATAAATGCTTTCGTCTGATCCTTTTTTTTTTTTTTTTTTTTGAATTAGTTGTATCATATAATATTGTGTAGATGAGTTTGTCCTGACTGTCCTCCTTCTCTGATATGAGAACAGTTAGGAGAAGTTTTTAAAAACTAATATAAGTTTTTAAAAAAAAAAAGAATTAAAAACATTAATAATCCTTTCTAAATAAATTGTATTGTACATTTGTATACATTAAAAGAGAATGTAATTGATAATTCCATTCGAAATTAGAAAATTATATTCTGAAAAACATTTTAACATTTTAACAAATTCTATATAAATAAAGTTTAATATCTAATTTAAAAAAAAAAAAAAAAAAAAAGAAATACGGTCGTACAAAATGTAATTAACATCAACATCATTAAAATTTAAGAAATATAAAAAAAAATATATAAAAATAAAAAAATAGAATAAATGGAAAATTCTAATAAAAATGGAATAAATAGAATATTCTAATTAAAAAAATGGAGTTTTTTTTTTTTTTTAATCTTAATAGAATAAAATAATTAATAATAAATAATTGAATATATTGAATAAGTAATAAACAAATAAATAAACAAATAAAATAATAAATAAATAATTAATAATAAAAGGAAATTAGTAAGTAATTATGGTTAGAAAGAATGATAAAAAATAAATTTATTATATAATCTAGAAAAAGTTTTATTAATTATAGGAAAATCATATATTTGGTTTGATAATAATAAAATGATTCTGCTATACTTGATAATAAAAAATTCATTAATTATGATGATGTATTTTAAATTTTTTTTTTTCTGTTAATTAATTATTAAACTTTTTTTTTTTTTTTTTTTTTAATTCATTCTATTGGATAAATTTTATATTAAAAAAAATAAATAAACAAGTAATGTAATAAATATTAAATAAAAACTTTTAATTAAATTGTTTGAAATAAATAAATAAAGAAGAAAATAAATAAATAAATAAGTAACCAAAAAAAAAAAAAAAAAAAAAAAAAAAAAAAAAAAAAAAAAAAAACTTATATTTCTTACAATTATTTATATAAAAAAAAATAAATAAAAAAAAATAAAATACAATAAAATACAACAACAACAATTATAATTAATTAGAACAACAAAAC
The DNA here is from genome assembly GCA_016946835.1 of Neocallimastix lanati (nom. inval.). Classification (NCBI taxonomy): domain Eukaryota; kingdom Fungi; phylum Neocallimastigomycota; class Neocallimastigomycetes; order Neocallimastigales; family Neocallimastigaceae; genus Neocallimastix; species Neocallimastix lanati (nom. inval.). Next base: position 193,409 of record JACVTC010000102.1, on the reverse strand, counting down.
AAAAGCAAAAACAAAATAAATATAAAATAATTATAATAGTTAAGAGATAAAAAATAAAAAAAAAAATGAAATTTTATTTATTTTTCTGTTTAGTTTTATTATTTACCTTTAACTGTTCCTCTATTTTAAAGGTTGAAGCTAGTGTTGCCAATTTATATTTCCCAAAAAATTCAAAATCTCAAACAAAAGTTATTGACTCCAAAGAAAACACTGTAAAATTAACCTTAATAGATAATTCAGGAAATGAAGGAATTTTATATGACTGTAGATATAAATATTATTATAATTCTGATAGTAATAAATCACCACGTATTTACTGTGAATTACCTTTAAAAAAAGACAATAAGGTCTACAAATTAAGTATTCATATTACTTCTACCTCTAAAAAAATTAACCAAAATACTAAAATTAATTCAGCTGTCGTAGCTAAGGAAACTTCAACTAAATCAACTATAACCAACTATATTGCTAAAGTTTCTAACATCAACAACTTAAAACTTAACCATACCTACTATTTTAATGGTAGATTTAATGTTTTAACCGTCGATAGAACTGATAGCCGTAAAACTGGTGATTTTAGTATTATGTATGATTATTTTGAAGTTATTGAAATTTATAAAAATACACAATTCAAATTTTAAATAAATAAATAATAAAAAAAAAAAGGTAAATTTTTTTTTTTTTTTTTGCATGTAAATATTTTATGTATAATATGTTTTTTTTTTTTATATAATAAAAAAAAAGAATTATAACTAAATATAAAAATCCTATTTTATTCAAAATATATATATATATTTTTAATGCAAAATAAAAAAAATTTTTTTTTCTATTATGTTTTTTTATTAAAAAATAAAAAATAAAAAAAAAAAAAATAAAATATATGATGAAAATATGAAAATAAAATAAAAAATAAAAATAATACATAGAAATTAAACTAAAAATGTATTAATAAACAATAAGAGAATAAAATTAAATTAATATAGAAATAAATAAATAAGCAAATAAATATTTTATTTTTGTTAATTTGTTTAAAATAATAAATATCATAAATTATAATTTGATTTTAGTTGTTTAATAATTTATTCATTTATATATTAAATTAGAATTTATTAAATATTATTCTTTTATTTTGATTATTTTAATATAAAAATATTCCTAAGCAATAATAATAGTAATAATAAAAAAAAAAAAAAAAACTATTTTTATGTGTTTATATTTAAAATAATTACATAATTTTTTTTTTAAAAAAAAAAAAAAAAAACGTTTTAGTATTAATTGAAATTAAATATATATATTTAAATATTTATTATTAAACCTAAAATAAAAAAAAAAAAATATTGTAAATCTTTTATAATGGAATTTTTTGATATTTCTTTTTTTTTATACTTTCTATATAATTTTTTTTTTTATTTTGGAGTATTAACATAAATAATAATAATTTTAATTTTTTTTTATTATTATATTTGAATTTATTTTAATAATAATATCTCATTATCAAAGTATTTCATTAATTCCGTGTTCTATTAAATAATTTATTATGAATAGATTGTTTGCTTTAGATAATGGAGTTTTATAATCACAATTACAGGCATTAATTTTAGCTCGTTTATTTACGAAATATTCTAATATACTTCTTTTCCCCAGCTCCTACAAGCATTAAGTAAAGGTCTTTCACGAAAATGATTTCTTTGATTTACATCTATTCCATTTTCAACTAAAATTTTTTACCAATGATTTCAAGTAAACCATGCCACAAATAATAGAGTTTCTTCATCTTTATTTCCTTAATATTATATTTATTCTATGCTTAACGAAAAATCTTACAAAGTCTTCATCTCCTTTTCTACAAGCTTTAAATAATGAAGTTTATTTATTATTTTTATCGACTTCATTTACATTTCTTCCATGAAAATCCAAATATTCCGAAATATCCTTTTTTTTTTTTTTTTTTTTACAAGCAATAAAAATTGGTGTGTAACGTTTTATATTATTTTTATTTATATCTGTTCCATGTTCAATTAAATGTCTTATCAAAATACAAAATACAAAAAAAAAATAAAAAATAAAAAATAAAAAAATAAAAAATAAAAAATAAAAAATAAAAAATAAAAAATAAAAAATAAAAAATAAAAAATAAAAAATAAAAAATAAAAAATAAAAAATAAAAAAATAAAAAATAAAAAAATAAAAAATAAAAAATAAAAAATATAAAAAATAAAAAATAAAAAATAAAAAATAAAAAATAAAAAATAAAAAATAAAAAATAAAAAATAAAAAATAAAAAATAAAAAATAAAAAATAAAAAAATAAAAAATAAAAAAATAAAAAATAAAAAAATAAAAAATAAAAAATAAAAAATAAAAAGTAAAAAATAAAAAATAAAAAGTAAAAAATAAAAAATAAAAAAATAAAAAATAAAAAAATAAAAAAATAAAAAATAAAAAATAAAAAATATAATTATTATTTATAATTAAAATTTTAAATTAACTTCTAATAATTAATTCCTTCAATATATTGATAAATCTTTCTTATATTATTAATCATTATTATAAATTAAATTTCAGTAAGTTTAGGTTTTAAAATGTTTATGTAAATTTTATTTAATAAAATTACATAATTTAATAAAGTAATTAATATAAAATTTAAATGTATATATAAATTTTATGAATATCACAAATTCATAAATTACATGATTTTTTAAGTTCTTCCAACATGGATAAGAATGATAAGATTAAGGAAAGGATTAAAAAATTCTTTTATTAGTATGTATACACTATCTCGCGATTTTCGGATCCCTCCACTTACACGACTCAAAAAGTTAAATGCCTTAAGAAAAGGAAATCCTCTAACTTTATTATTAGATATCTTATCCAATTTATTCCTTTTATGTTCCATTATTCATGGATGAAAGAACCAAGATCTTTCAATAAAAAATTAGCTAAAATAAAAATATAAAGAATGTTAAAGAAGTAAAAGAATAATATTGGAAAAAAAAATAGTAGGACAAGTAAAAAAAGCATTAAAGTTTTTAGGTAAATAAATTATATATTCTCTGGTTCTAAATACTTATTTTCACCTTAGTTACGATAAACCTCAATCAAACCTTGGTATATATTGGATTTTTATAGATTCATGATGGTTATGAGGAAAATAATGTTAGAATTGCCATTGCTAGCAATAGTGAGTCACTGACAATTACCTTAGACAATGCCCTTGTTGTTTGTGACACTGAAAATCAACCCTTTCAACATTTGGATTCTTGAATACTCAAAATTTATTTCACTTATTATCAAAATATATTTATATTTTCATCAATGACCTTTTTTTTTTTTTTTTCTTAATTTATTATTAAATAAGTGTCATAGTTTATCTATAGTTTATCTTATTTCCGATCAGGATATCATTGATAAAATTAATAACAGTATTTTCACGTTTCTTTTTGATGAAACTTTAGCTTTCAGTGAGCCATGAACTATAAATCGATGATGAGGAATGAAGGAATTATTTAAATATATATATATATATATTTCAACTGTAACAGGAATATATAATTCACCGCTAAAATGATTATTATCAATGATTCTAATTATTGTTATTAATATCATATATTTATTTTGATTAATTATTATTTATTATTAATATATTATTTATATTATTTACTATTTATTATTTATTATTTATTATTTATTTATTTAAAAGTATTTTATAATAATATATTTAAAGACTTCTTTACAAACATAATTATAAATAATAAATAATAAATAATAAATAATAAATAACAAATAACAAATAACAAATAACAAATAACAAATAACAAATAACAAATAACAAATAACAAATAACAAATAACAAATAACAAATAACAAATAACAAATAACAAATAATAAATAATAAATAATAAATAATAAATAACAAATAACAAATAACAAATAACAAATAACAAATAACAAATAACAAATAACAAATAACAAATAACAAATAACAAATAACAAATAACAAATAACAAATAACAAATAACAAATAACAAATAACAAATAACAAATAACAAATAATAAATAATAAATAATAAATAATAAATAATAAATAACAAATAACAAATAACAAATAACAAATAACAAATAACAAATAACAAATAACAAATAACAAATAACAAATAACAAATAACAAATAACAAATAACAAATAACAAATAACAAATAACAAATAACAAATAACAAATAACAAATAACAAATAACAAATAACAAATAATAAATAATAAATAATAAATAATAAATAATAATAAATATAATAAATAAATATTTTATTTTTCTAATTAAAAAAATTAACTAATATACACTAATTTTTTATTCAGAATAAATATAAATATTTCAAATATTAAGCAGTAAAAAATATATTTTCATATATACACTGTTATATTTAATTATTTATTATTAGAATAAATAATATATAATTTTTAAGTAATAAATTACTAAATAACTAAAAATATTAATAATAAAATTATTTTATAGACACTATTAAAATCTATATAATAAATTTATTTATTATTAAAGAATTTAATTAGAAATGGAAGAAAATATTAGAATTGAAATAGCGTATATTAAAGATAATCTTAATTAAAATTAATTATTTATTTATACCTTACTGCTTCAATCTAATTTACTTTCTCTAATTTAATAAAAACCTTTTCAAAATATTTATTCCAGTTCTAATCAATTCAAAAAATGGAGGAACTAAATTTCAATTACGTAACCTTTAAAGATGGTTTTTTTACCCAGTGACAGGAGCTCATTAAAAGGATTCCTGGCAAAGATGAATTTGATATTTATGATAAATCCATAAAGATTCCAAAACGACATAACATAAGTAATTTATATTATCTCCAGATTATATTGAAACCCTATGAATTGAACAGCTTCTCTTATGGAGAATCTAGACATACTTTAAAATAATATAATATAAAAACAACCTAAAATAATATTAGCAAAAATAAATATAAAATAAATAAATAAATAAATAAATATAAAAATATTATAATATTTAAAAATGAATTTTAAAACAATTAGTACTATTCTTATTGTTTTTTCTTTCAATTTATTAGTTTTATCTTCTCCTCTTCAATCTAAGTAATATCCTGTTGATATTTCCGATATTTTTATTAATGGAGTTGATAATTCTCATCATGCCACTTTTGACATTTATTCAATGGACAAAGCTAAAGAAGACAATTTAATGGATACAAATGATGTTGAAGAAATATTAGATATTGATAGTTCAGATGAAGCTGAAACTGAAACTGAAACTGAAATCGAAAATGATATCGAAAATGAAATTGAAAACAAAAATGTAAAAATAATCTTTTAAAATTTAAAATATATAATATTAATAAATAAAATAATTATTTTTTTTTATAATATTTTATAATAATTTAAATTTTTAAATATAATTTATTTAAATTATATAGATATGTAAAAACCAAAGTATGTATATTGAAATTGCAAATAATTTATTAAATAGAATAGATATCACTATTAATCCTTGTGATGATTTTATCAATTATCTGTGGTAACTATATAATATGTATTTATTAATTGTTTTTCTTATATATTAGTAATTTAAAAAATATAATAGGTATATTAATTTTATTTTAATTATAATAATAGAAAAAACATCCCTTAGTGAAGAGGAACCTAATATCATTAATTTCAATAGTGCTGAATTTAAAATATAAAATAATATATTATTAATATATAATTAAATAAAGATTTAATTATAACTTTTTTTATTTATTTTTAATTTTATTTGTAAATATTTAGGAAAAAAAATTATTAATACCCTACAAAATGATTATAAGTCAAACAAAAATTTAAGTAAACAAGATCAAGAAAATGAAAAATTGCTTTTCAATCGATTAAAAAATTTATATCATAGTTGTATAGATGTTGATACAATCAGTAAAAAAGGAGTAAAACCAATGATTGATTTATTAAAAAAAATTACAAATTTATAAAAAAAAATAAATACAATGATCCTAAATAGTTATAATTCTTTCTAAACTTCACAATGTTGAAAGAAAAAGAATTATTACATTTAATTCTTTATTTAAAACGAAAAGTCTTTAAATTCATTGATATTCTAAAGTAAAGAAATAAATGAATATATAAATGTATAAATAAATGTATAAATAAATGTATAAATAAAGATAAAAAAAATAAACGATCAGTATAAATATCCGAAGGTAATCCATGTAATACATATATATATATATATATATATAAAAATAAATTTTCATGATTGACTAACCTTTTAATCTAATTTTAGAACAAAAAAAAAAAAAAAGAAATTAATTCATTTGTTTCAATAATCATTTTATATTTATATAAATCTTTATATTGTATGTATAGTTATATTTAGATTATTATTAAAATAAGATTTATGTCATCTTTTATTTTATATTTATTTATTTTTATATATTTCATAATATATGTATATATTTTAAATAAAATATAAATTAATTTATATAAATCAATGAATTTATGAATTATTGTATTATGTACTTTTTGTTTAATTTTAATTTTATATGAATTTAAATATATTTATTTCTTTTAAATTAGGAATAATCTGTATTTATTAATATATAATTTATAAAAAAAAATGAGAAGAAAGAAAAAAAAAAAGTTTACATGATATTTTTAATAATATTAAAAAAAAATAAAAGTAAAAGTTTCGAGAAATAAAGGATTTCTAACTCTTTCTCGCTTTTATTTTTAATATTTTAATCAATATAAATATTTTATTATATATAGTTTTGTTTTTCTCTTTATTTAATTTATGAAATTAAAAATTATTATAAAATTTACAATTTATATTCTCTATTATTAAAATGAATAGAAAAAATATTTTCTAAATTTCTATTTTATTTTTAATAATTAAATATTGATTATATATATTAAAAATTTAGTTTAAATATTTATTCTTTAATGCTTTAATTTACTTTGTTAAAAGTAGGCTTGGAGGCTCTGCTAGAAAATGGTATTTATCTAGGTATTAAAAAAAAACATTGGATCTATTAATATGCTAGAACTATATTTGGGTCCAAAAAGTACTTTTAATTATATTGGTGATATTAAATTATCTAAAATAAAATTGGTTTCTTTAAGATAAAATTAAAGGAACATTAATAGATATATTGAAGAATTTAGAACACTCATTTGAAAATTAAATTATGAAGAAGAAACTTTAGCATTACTATTTTATATTAGATTGAATCCAAAATACCAGGAAGAAATTCAGAAATTAGATAATTTTTCTGAAATATTAGAAAATTTTATTTCAAAATGTATTTTATTTGAAAAAAACAATGAAAACTACGATAAAATTAGGAAAACTACTAGCCAAAAATAAGAACAAAAATTAAAAGAAAAATCATAATAATAGCAATAATGATGATTATAGTAATAACAATAGAAATAATAATAATTATAAAAATAATTATCAATTCAGAAATAATAATTATAATAACAGAAATAATAATATCAATAATGAAAGCATTGTAAAAGCTCAAAAAATTTTCTTTTTAGTTTATTTTAAAGTGTTATATTTAAGGTATTTTAGTTTTTATAAAATATAAAAATATATTTTTAATATAATATTTTATATCTATTACTTTTAATTTAAATAATAGTTATTATATATTAGATATAGATATATTTATTGTTTAAATATAAAGTTTTAATGTAATAAATATCAGGTTGATAAATATTAAAATATTAACTGTACCACAATGATCATCTTCATTTATAAAAATATTTATATGAAATATACTAATAAACCTTATTCATTATAAAAATTTAAATAAAAGAAGTGGATAAATTAAAAAAATATTATAATTACTATCAATTTTAAAAAAAAAAAAATAAAATTTTTATATTATCAATATTTTATTATATATTTACTAATTACTAATTATATATCTTTAAATTATTCATATAATAAAGATATTGGTATGAAATTAATTAAATATTAATTATACTTTAAATATTTAAAATAGTTTATTTTATTTAATTAATAGAATAAAAAAATTTAATGATTCGTAGGTGAAGATAACAAGTTTAGTTAAAAATAAAATTCAAAAGATTAAAAACTGATTTTTAATCTTTTTAATATTTTTTAAACAATATTATTAATATTATTAATAATTAAAAATAATAATAATAAAAAAATAATAAAAAGAATAATAATAATAATAAATAATAATAAAATTACTAACATTAATAATTATACTAATAGGAATAAATTATTAATAATAATATTTATAATATCACTTTATAAATTAAAATGAATATTATTAAATTTTGTATTATTTTATTATTCTTTATCACTTCCAATGCCAATTCTGTTCTACTAAAAAGA